>JAECUM010004701.1:0-132579 GCA_016617855.1 Megalonaias nervosa | reverse complement strand
TCCTAGACACAAGTTACTGAGTAATAGACACAAATAAGTTACTGAGTACTAGACACAAATAAGTTACTGAGTACTAGATATAAATAAGTGACTGAGTACTAGACACAAATAAGTTACTGAGTACTAGACACAAATAAGTTACTGAGTAATAGACACATAAGTTATTGAGTACTAGACACAAATAAGTTACTGAGTACTAGACACAAATAAGTTACTGACTGCATTATGCACACATTATTTACTGAAATGATCTTCATTTCATTCACTTACTGGATGGCATTAATCAATCTGCAACATTTTATGAACACAAAAATTGTTCTGAGAACTCAATAATCAAAGTGACAGTCTTCAATCCCATCATGCTTATCCATAGGAAGTGATAAGTATAACATACCAAACTTGCAACAAGAAAAGTGCTGGTTTGAATCCAAGCATTAAATTAGCCCAAATTTGCATATTACTCCAAGTGCCATGGCATATTACAACCTTCATGTGTTGCTTTGCCATAAAATATCAAATCAAACAAAAATTATTGGTGCCTATGAAAAGCCTGTAGGTGCAAAGAGTGAAATTTCCCCAAAATAAAGGAAAAAAGCATTCATTAGTTCTGGTTATTGCTACTAGAAATTGCAATCAAACAGACACTTTTCATTCTTTGCTTAGTCATTTAAGTATCTACTAGATAATGACAATGGCTGAAGGTACAAATCAGTAAAATTTCCATATAATAAAGGAAAATAAAGCGTTCATTAGTTCTAGTTACAGCCATTAGAAATTTTGATGAAATAGATGCTTTTCATTCTTTGCTTAGTCACTTAAGCATCTACTGGCTCTAGGTGCAGTGAATGAAATTTCCATAAAATAAATGAAAAATAGCATTCAAAAGATCTAGTTATTAAGAGTTGTGATCAAATAGATGCTTTTCATTCTTTGCTTAGTCATTTAAGCATCTGCTGGCTGTTACTAAGGTGCAATAAGTGAAATTTCCCTAAAATAAAGGAAAAATAGCATTCATTATTTCTAATTAATGGCATTAGAAGTTGTAAAGAAATAGATGCTTTAATGCTAGTCATTAAAGCATCTATTACTGGTAAATATGGATAATAATGGCTACCTGGCATGTTGCACACTTTAAATATATTACTGGTTATCATGCCATGGAAATGGAAGCCAAGTGCTTTTCAAGGATAAACAGTCAGGCAGCCAACCCAAACTGGCTTGGGCAGGTATTGAACCCAAAACCCTTGGATTTAGAGTCTGTCATTCTGCCAGCTGCGTTAATACAGTTTCCTGTCAAAAGGATAAAGATGTCAATAGTAGCAGATGTAGTTCCTCTGCCAAGGACTATCATTTTTCATTTTACAATCAAAAGAGTCCCTCAAATGAACTCATGCACTACTGGCTGAAAAGAACTACCAAGAATCCCCAGCAAGTCCAACTTTGATATCTTTGATTCCTTTCAACTGCTGAATATTGAAACCGTCACAGATATTCTTGAGAAACTCCAAAATATCAAATTTGTTTACAAAAATATTTTCCCATATGTTCAAGTTAATATGTTGAGAAGATATTTTGTTGAGAAGATATTTTGTTGAGAAGATATTTTGTATGTGCAAGAAAAAAAACCTTATCACAGCATAATAATGTGGACAAAAGATTCTTGAACTTGTCAGTGATGCAATCAAGATACACCCACATGCTATGTTTGGTTAAATCAATGACTTATAATTTTGTGAATAACAGTGACAATATTCAACATATTCTTCAAACATACCCACTGATTTTGATAAAATTCCATTCACACTTGTTTTTGTCATCAGGCTCACAGCCCAGAACAGCTAAAAAACCATAAGACAAGACCTTTGCCCTTACAATCAACATTTTCCATATTAAATTGTTTACTGGATGACATCAAGTCTCATTCATTGTATATTTTACACATCATTGTGTTCAGAAGCTCAATGAAGTACAAAATGCAAGTGACGATCTCTAACATGACTCCAAAAGTTAATTAGGTCTACTTTTCAGAAAGGTGCTAATACATTGATGTTCACACTGCATCATTTTCATTACCAACTAATAAAATATTGCAAAGCATGTTCTAGTCACAACACCATATCTAGGCCAGTGTTCACTCAAGGTATGTTCTAGTCAACACCATATATAGGCCAGTGTTCACTCAAGGCATGTTCTAGTCACAACACCATATCTAGGCCAGCATTCACTCAAGGCATGTTCTAGTCACAACACCATATCTAGGCCAGCATTCATTCAAGGCATGTTCTAGTCACAACACCATATCTAGGCCAGTGTTCACTCAAGTCATGTTCTAGTCACAACACCATATCTAGGCCAGCATTCACTCAAGGCATGTTCTAGTCACAACACCATATCTAGGCCAGCGTTCTAGTCACAGCACCATATCTAGGCCAGTGTTCACTCAAGGTAAGCATGGTAATAACAAGATGTTTAAGATGGTACCATGTTGTAAGGCAGGTGAACACCATTATTATTCTGTCTCACTGTTAGCTGATAGCACAATATCTTCCCCTATACACAGTGCTTACACCGTGGGTCCAACTGCAAAGTGCATAGATCAAGACCTTACAGTGAATAATGTGTCAAAAGATCTGGATCTATGCAGTTTATTAAGACTAATAAACAACACTGACCCTGATCTTCCAGTGTGTTATGCAATGGAAGATCTGGGTCTCTGTTGTATGCTGTTTAACCTGACTTGTACACAAGTATATTGAAAATCATATGAATGAAGTACATTTACTTATTAAAACTTTCATATTGAAAAGAACTACTTACTGCCTGGCTTATATGACTTACAAGTTCAAATCTGAGATTTTATGTCCACCAGTTCAAACACAGCTACAAATTTAAGATAACATTTTTGATTGGTTGAGAACAAAAACTCAATCTCGGCTCATAAGATTTTGACCTTACAGACCTGAACTATACACCTACCTGGTAATGTCAATAGTAATTTTAGTTTTCTTGTCCGTAATATTAATTTCAGAATTCATACACAGCATCCTGATCATACACATATCTCTACTCTTGTACATACACTTCACTGATAACATTGAAAGTTTAGACTGTAAATATTTGACATGTATATTCAAAGCTGTCAACACCTTTTATCATGTTGTAACTGATTAAAACTAGTTAACTTCAGGCTGAATCAAAAATGATAAGTCTGATAAACATAAAAATTGCATTGGAGATAACTGATTAACTCTTTATCTATCCTAACTTTATCTATACCTTTCTGCACCTGGTTCATTAATCAGAATTCTTGCATGAAAATCTGCACCTGGTTCATTAATCAGAATTCTTGCATGAAAGTGATTTTTATTTTCCACAAGTTTTCCAAGAGATTGTAAGGAGAAAATAATAAATTTCATAGGTCATTTTTAAAGTCTGATACTTTGATTAAAGACACAATACTGCAGTTGAAAGCATGGGTGCAAAATTCTCTTAGTTACCAGACAACCATGGCTACTGACATAATATGACAACTGTTGCAAAATCATTCTCTGCAAAGTTGCAGTTGGAAAAATAACATATTTTCTCTACCAAAATTTTTAGTTTAGCTTTTCAAGGTGGTTTCCAGGATATTCTGATTGAATTCAAATTCCAGTTGGATGTCAGGACCTCCTTAACAATCGGGAGGGCATGGGCACCCTGTATAATTCTCCATTACATTGCTTCCCATCTTCTAAATATGCCCACCCACCCTTCTGATCCAAGTGACAGACTAAATGGGTTGACTCTGATAATGGGGGCAAAATAGTTAAAATGCATAATAGTTTTAATGTGAACTGACAGAAGAATGCCTCTTAAAGAATTTGACTATTAAAAAGGATTCTTAATAAAACTGATTATTTAAAAAAACACATTTATCACATGACTAGTTTTATCTCAGCTGATGTGCCCATAGCATAATATGTCTACATGTAACTCATATAAAAACATCTGGTGATGTCACAAATATGACTGCAAAATTATAACTGTTACAAAAAGAGGTTAGAGTCATATTGAAAACAAGTGGACAGTAATATTCTCACGGTAAGCAGATCTGAAAACAAAAGTAGGAAAAATATGAAATTACTAATTTACCTGGTGATACTCTCAGTGTTTCACTTCACCTGGTATTCTAATGTTATGTTGTTAAGAATGATTCTAGCTCTGGAGCTCAAAGTACAGCTGTCATCTGTTAATCATGAACCTAAAACATGAAAAAGAAAAAACTTGTGCCATTATCATGGGTATTAAGAATGGACTTTGTCCTTGGTACATAACAAATTTGCACCTGAAATCAGACATACCCAAATCAGACTTCAGGTCTGTCTTTAAGCTTACACACCTGCCTACGAATGCCATACATTGGAATGTAGTCCAACAAGGGGGTAAACAAAAAAACCCCATTAATTTGCTTTAAAATTAAAGAAAAGTGAAATCAGCCTCAATGGATATTTTCAAGTTTCACACTTGTCCAGAAAGGTTATGGTCACTCTCACATTATGTTTTTATACTATATATAATTATACATTGTTGTAATTATCAAATTACAATCTGTTCAGTTATGTAACCAATTTCAAGGAATAGGCTTAAAAAAAAAAAACAAGCACTACTCTGCTGCTCCAGCCAATTTTGGATCCCTTATAAATATTATCAACCCAATTTGGATTCTTCATAAATACTTCCAAAAGAGTAATTAAACAAAATCAACTGGTCGAGTCACTTGAACAGTGATGAAAGTTTAAAGTCAGAAACACTGACCTATAGGTAAAGAGAGTATCCTCTTGTTCCAAAATGTTGTTGATCTGTGAAAATATTGATGATCAGTGAAAGTAGTAGCTTTAATATATATTTGTGTGTGTGAACATTGTAACAGAAGATTGTAAATATGTAACTTGTTTCCTGCAGATATGTTATCAAAAAATCTTTCAATATACAGTAAAGCTTATAAAATTTTTTACACTTAAAAACGCTTTATTTCATTGGGTTTCTACAAATCACCCTTTCTGAATCATTTATGTCTTCAAATGTTTTAATTTACTGGAAATAAATGCAATCTGATAGGCAAATTCTAAAAAATCCAAGTGTAGAAAATAAAGAGATGTAGATTTTTTATCTGCCCCTTGTACTGTGGTAATTTCTAAAAATATAAACTAGACGAAGGATGAGCAATTTACTCACATGAACATACCCATGGCCCATCCTACTTGGCTATATCATGCCAAGGAAATGAGAGCAAATGCTTTTTCTATGGACATACTTAGCAACTTACCAAGGTTGGCCTGGTTAGATATGAAACCCTCAACCCTTAGATTATGTGTCCAACGCACTAACATGAGTGCTAGAGGTGTGTGGTCTTACTGTCATACTGGTTTACCATGGTATTTTTTTCTGGCAATACATACTATGGTACTTTTTCACTGTACTGGTACATTCGTAGTCTCCATCAGTAAGAAATTCCCGAGAATCTTGATAAAACTTTAAGGATATTAGCAGTATGTTTTCATTATTCAGGACAAAATCATTTAAAAAATTTATCTTTTTTTTTACAAAACATTTGTATCTATCAAAAATTAATCGTGACAATTATAATTCTACTTATGACTCTTTAAGTAGATCTTTGACACCTGGCACACATACTAACGTGATGGCCAAATTATTTGCGAAATAGATTCAAGCAAATCCAATTTCAGAAAAATTTTGGATTAAAATTTTTTTAAAAAAATCAAACAAAAACACGTCATGCTTTAGTTATTTACTAGCATATGTAAATGTGTTAAGTATATGTATTCCTTTGTAAGACTGCAAATCATCCAAGTATTTTCAATAGTGTGCTTCTTTTCTGTCTGAACTTTATGTAATTTCTCATGCCCACTAAATATTTTCTCATACGTTGAGTAAGTGAGTTAATATTTACTGGTCCTCTCTGATAAATATTTTACCCGGGTGTTGGCATCCCAATCAAAGTTTCCCTGCCTATTATATCAATAGTGTAGCTAGAAAATTGTAGACTTCATTATCAACAATTCATATTTTTATCGATAGACTCTCTAATGTCTGCATGACGTTTTTCACATTATCAACTATAGCATTAGCTGTAAGCTTAATCATCCCACTGCAATTACGGCTTTTCAATTGCAACTTGAACAGTTAACATACACATAGCAAATTCATCTACTATATGGTACTGGCTATTTAATTATTGGGGGAGGAGCTGTAATTTTCTTATGAGCTAAAATATTTTCTCTTCTTTTATCTCAAGATAATTAATACTTTTTCTTAACAATATCATATTTCAATATGGTGTTATTTTGCTATAAATCAGAACAAAATATATCTTTCAGTTATTGTCAGACTGAATTAAACAAAAAAGTGTCAGGCTCCTGCACCAAAACACTGAATTGCTGGTCCCTAATATAAATGTGATACACCATGGTACATATCACAGTACATTGAGAAATACCATGGTATACCACTGTACAAAATTCTTCACGGTGCCCAACTCTGTACTGAGTAACTGCAGTCTCCATGTGCCAGATGAAAGGACATATGAGTGGACACAGTCTTTTATGTGTGTGTGTTCATAATAGGCTGAGTAATTAGTTACTTGCTGACTTTTATTTATCCATCTGCTTACTACTCATGTTGTGTTCTCAAGCACACCTGTTTTTAGAACTTTAGCATAACTTAAGCACACCTGTTTCAATAACTTCAGTATAACTCAGCACTCCTGTTTATGTAAATTTTGCATAACTCAAGCACACCAGTTTCAATAACTTCAGCATAAGTCAAGCATACCTGTTTCAATAACTGTAGCATAATTTGGTCTCACGATGAACCATCCAAGCATTATTTCTAATTCAAGCTGAGATCCATTTATTCTCAACTTTCAATTGTCAAATCTATCATTATTTTTGGATGGTGTTTACTTTCTATTTACAAACTTCTGTGATAGATAGTACATGTACCATGTTTTCTATATAATTTAAATAACGGTTAGACAAACCAAACCTACATAATGACATCTGCTTCTGGAAAAATTTCAATCAAATAATATTATTATTACAGCAGAACCTGTCTTGAAAGACCACACCATTTGCCAAAAATTATGGTCTGTCAAGACTGGTTATCTCTCATTACAGGTTCTATTTCTATATAATCAATCAATCTGTGTGCATTGAGGACATGGTCTCTCAAGACAGACGGTATTTGATAGCAGTGGTCTTTCAAGACAGGTTTTACTGTATTTCAATATATTTAAGGTTAAGATAATTTATAATAAAGAGTGAATCAATTTTTATTTTCTGCACTGTAAATTTAGAAAATGAAATTATAATTCTGAATGAACTGGCATCAATCAATTTGTCAGATTCTATATAAAAGATCTACCTTATAGCACTTAATATGTATGGTATAATGTCATTTACTTTCCACCTGACAAAATTAAATTCCTGAGTATTGGAACATGTTTTTGAACTTTTAACATTCAGAATTTAAGAAAATGGATAATGGTAAAATTTTACAAAAGAAAAAATGTCCTTCATAGTTTTCATTCTGTGAGGATTAACAGGGTTGAAATTTTAAAAGGTTTTATGGTAATAAGTGAGTATAGTATGAAGAAAGACAGACAGACAGATTAAGCTACCACTTTTAGAAACAGATAAACATAAAATAAACAATTTAATGTTTAATGCTGATCTATCACATAAGCTGCTGTGAAATTTATGTTGCAAAGAATGTAGAATTATGCCATCCAAGATAAAGAATGATATAGAATGTGCCACCAATGATGAAAGAGAATGATACAGCCAGGCCTGGCATGTGGTGTTTTTCTTGTGTTGCGATGAATGTATGGCGCCTTTCCCCCCAAATTTTTTTTCTTCAAATAAACTGTGAATAAAACGAACAGAAAATGAAAAGGCACCTGTGTGCATCACACACTTTGCACACGCAACCAGCTGGGTCTGGATACAGCACTTTCTAAGGAATAATTTGATTGATTTCTGATAAAGGATTACAACAGATGTACCATACAACCTACCATTGTGGACACCTCCATACAAACAATACCTGCTGAACAAGAGCAAGTTGAATCCCATATTTTGAATGTTTATGAGGACTATGATCTGTCCATAAAGGTCTTCTTTTTTGGTGGGGGGGGGGTCACTCAAGCACATTTGTATAAAGGTTTCAATGAACCTGGTAATTTATAAATGAATACAAAGTTTTGTTCTTATCCCATAACACGTTTTTAAAAATATACAATACATGACACTATACAACTGGTCAGTTTGTGAACAAAACTGCCAAAAATCTGAAAAAGTTATTTACATAAATGAAACAACAAAAGCAATCAAAATAAACATCAATGAACTTTTATGATAACACATATGGTCTTTGAAATTCCTCATAAATAAAAAAATGCACTTACATTTGCCAATTTTTGTTTTCTTCTTACATATTACTATTAATATCAGGATGAAGCTTTTAGGATTTAATTAACCTGGGTTTTTTAATGTCTGCATAAGGTTACATAGATCTACCAATTATGGTAACAAGTGTGCAATAATGCACAGTTACATGTATACATAAAACAGAAGGAAAATAATTATGGTCTGAGGTCTGATACAGGGTTTTTGAAAGAGAGAGTACATGAAATCCTATATCTCATTTTCAGCAGACTGTTATTTATGAGGACTATCCTATTAAATAACACACTTCTTGTACACATCATTAAAAGTTATTATACCTGAAGGAATGGTGAGCACTTTGTTCATATAAACAAACCCTAGCATCTCCAAATAAATATAAATAAATATGTAATAATATTCCTGCATCCCACCCCTACCCCAAGTTGGAGATGAGTCTACCCCATAGTCAAAGTGAGATCCCTGATGTCTGCCTGATAGCCAAATGTTAAGTAACTGCAGTTGGTCAAGATATTGGGGTCAGAAGGAATTCTTTCTCTTGGAATTTCTTCAGATGATAATGATTCTATATGTTATGAAGACAATAGGCTCAAGGTTTATTTTTTCTAGCTTCATCCATATGCAGAGGTACATCAGTATCCTTTGTCCAAAACACTTATGGCTTGAAATGTTTTCATGCCAGGATGCTTTCTATCAAGTGTGGTTAAGTTCTATTAAATGGCTTTGGAAAAGCTCTTTCAATGTGTACCTATTTTCACAAATGGTGGCCACATTTGACAGTAGATTGGCATCATTTATAAAGAAAAACTGAAAGGTTTTGATGTCAGTATGCTTTCTTCCATATATTATCAAATTCTGTTCAGTGTTTTTCAAGAAGTCATTTAAAGGTTGTCTTTTTTTAATAATGGTATGGCCATATTTTATGCAGGATTCAAATATGTTGTTCAAACTTGAAATTCCTTGCAATACCTCTGCATGCCAGGATGCTTTATCAAATTTGATCAAATTCTGGTTTTTGAGAAGTTTAACTGCTTTTAGATGATGGCCATATTGGATGGTGTAATGTCATCATTTTCTATAAATTTGAAAGGTCTCCATGACAGGATGATTTCTGTTGGGTCTGCGTAAATTGTATTCAGCAAGTCTGGAAGTCATTTGAAAGTTTTTCAATTTTTGTAATGGCAGCAATATCTGAAGGTAGATCAGCATCATTTGTATAAATTTCAAAGGTCTTCGTGCTAGGATGCTTTCAGAAAAACAATCTGAATAAATGTTGTTCTATTTTTGGCAACAGTAGCCATATTTGAATGCTTTTTGGTGTCATTGGTTAAAAATTTTAAGGTCTTATTGCCCATATGTTTTCTATCAACTTGAAAAAATTCTTTTATGTGGTGTTTGAGAAGCCATTTAATGAGCTATCACTATTACAGGTCTTCTCAGATATTCTCACAGCTTATTTTACTTTTTTGTCCATCATATATAATTTAGTATAGTAAACACTGGCTTTTAGATGTGATTCAGTACCCTGCAGTGCAGTTTTCAATAACCACCCACCACCAAATCTCTCTCTCATTAATTACCAAAGATACAATTAACATACAATTAACTATACTTTAATCAGATTCCAGTAATTCTACATTCCACTTGTCCTATCACAAGAAAACTAGGGTTTCATTAACTTTAACATATAATAATTTTTGTGGCTGTAAAAGAGGTACCACAATTTAACAATCAAGAGTTTATAAATAAATTGCAATTGCAGCTCACATGCTTAAAGCAGTGGTTCCTTAAGTGGGATTACGGGAAGGGGGGGGGCTAATGCTGAATAATGCTTGCTACAGGGTAAGGTAGGAGGGTGCTGAGGATAACAAAGCAGGTAGCGGCCCAAAAAGTTTGGGAACCAAATGAAGTAAAGTATAAGTGTATAGAACAGAATATCTTCTCTTACAACACTGAAATTTCAAAGCTACAGTAATATGTAAAACAGAAGGAGAAAAGAACATATTTGTTTCTACTTTGTATTTATTTTGCAATATTTGGCCTCATCAGTGTATGCATACAAAAACACGTTGTACTTGTGGCAGTCTGATAAATTAAAGAGGACAAGGACTGTATTGGAGTGAGAACAATGAAAACCTGGCAAAGAATATAATAAAACACCAGAAAAATCATTGCATGATATTGTACAAGAAAACTTTAAATTGCAGAAATTAATTGAGTCACCAGTTAAAGACTGCAAAATGTCAAGCAAAGACCTCAAAGATATTGCAATTATCAACAGTGACAGCAGACACAATGAAGATCATTGCAATTAGAAAAAAACATTTAGCATTAATATATAAATGGTATCCATACTCACAAAACTTGAGAAGAAATATGAACAAATCTGGAACGAATCAAATGAAAGACACCTAGCCCTATGTGATGATTACAATGAAGCACCAGTCACCACAGTTGACATATATAAACACCTGGCCTGACATATATAAGCACCAGACACCATAGCTGACATATATAAGCACTGGACACCACAGCTGACATGATGATGTTCGTCCATCGGTGTCGATGAGGACCATTCATGTCATCGATTCACTTGGGGTAAGTCCAGAGATGGCTGATCAGTCCAATCCGGGCCCAGAAGAGTCTGTTTCAGTGGGGACAAGGATGTGCAGGTTGCTGACTGGGAGATGCGGAACTGCTGTTCCTGGATTTGCGCAGAGAACGTTTTCATCTGCGTCCACCAGACTTTTCTACTTGAAGGCTGTTGCACCAGCATTGATTTGACTGTGCCAAGCAGATCGATCAGCAACAACACTCTCCCAGCTGTCAGGGTCAATGCCAAAATTCTTCAGCGAGGCCTTGAGGCTGTCCTTGTACCTCTTCTGTTGACCACCATGAGATCTCTTGCCTTGCTGTAGCTCTCCATAGAACATCTTCTTGGGTAGGCATTCTTCCGGCATGCGGACAACATGGCCAGTCCATTGGAGTTGTGCCTTGCACAGCATGGTGTGGATACTTGTCATGCCGGTCTGAATGAGCACCTCTGTGTTCGGTACTTTGTCCTGCCATCTGATCTTCAGCAGTTTTCTCAGTGAGCTCAGGTGGAAGTGGTTCAGTTTTTTAACATGGCAGCTATACACAGTCCAGGGCTCACAAGCAAAGAGGAGGGTGGGGAGAACAACCGCTGCGTAGACTTTGAGTTTGGTGGCAAGCTTGATGCCTCTCCTATCCCAGACATTTGAGCGGAGTCTGCCAAATGCGACACTGGCTTTGGCAATCCTGGTGTTGACCTCATCATCTATGTGGACTGCTTGTGATAGGGTGCTGCCGAGGTATGTGAATCTGTCCACATTTTTGAGCTTTTGGCCATTGACAGTGATGGATAGTTCCAGATAGTCTTTTTCAGGAGCTGGCTGATGCAGAACCTCGGTCTTGCTGGTGGAGATGGTGAGTCCGAGGTTGGTGCACGTTTTGGAAAAGAAGTCCATGCTCTGTTGCTTGCCTGCCTTTGTGCCGGAGTTAAGGGCACAGTCATCTGCAAACAGAAGGTCACGAATGTTTTCAACTTGGACTTTGGTTTTGGTTTGAAGCCTCCTCAAGCTGAACAACTTCCCATCCAGACGGTATCGGAGACCGACTCCCACATCACTGCTGTTGAAAGCATCCATAAGCATGGCAGAGAACATCAGGCTGAAGAGAGTTGGGGCTAAGAAGCATCCTTGTTTCACACCATTCGTAATGTCAAAGGGTTCGGAATAGTTACCCTGGTCCTGGACTCTGGCAAACATGCCATCATGAAATTGTTTCACCATTTCAATGAAGACTTCCAGACATCCAAATTTGGCCATGATTTTCCAAAGGCCTTCCCGGCTGACAGTGTCGAATGCCTTAGTCAGGTCCACAAAGGTGGTGTATAGGTGGACATTTTGTTCCTGACACTTTTCTTGCATCTGCCTGGCAGCAAAGATCATGTCGATGGTGCCTCTCTTCTTTCTGAAGCCACACTGACTTTCTGGCAGTAGGCCATGATCAAGGTGCTCTGTGAGTCTGTTCAGCAGAAGCCTGGCGAGGACCTTGCCTGTGATGTATAGTAGCGAGATTCCTCTATGGTTGTCACAGGATTGGCGATTTCCTTTGCATTGTAAATGTGGATGATGGATGCATCTTTGAATTCCTGGGGTATGCGTTTCTGTTTCCACATCCCACAAAACATCTCTGTTAGTTTTTCCACTAGCTTAGGCACACCAGACTTGAAGATCTCAGCTGGGATGGAGTCTGCTCCTGGAGCTTTCCCACTAGACAGGAGCTCAATGGCCTTCTGAGTTTCCAGCACTGTTGGAGGGTCATCCAATCTCTTGTTGATCTCCACCTGGGGTAGGCTGTTGATCGCTTCATCGCTGATGGAAGAGGGTCTGTTGAGGACACTGTCAAAGTGTTCTGCCCAGTGCTCAAGTATCTTCTCCTCGGTTATGAGAGTGCTGCCATCGGTGCTCAAGAGTGGGGCTGTGCCTGATGTTAGAGCACTACAGAAATTTTTCATGTCATGTCTGTCGGCAAAAGACTGAATATCATCAGCCTTTCGGCTCAGCCATGTGTCCTGCATCTCGCGCAGTTTCTTCTGCACAGCTTGACAGACTCTGCTGAAGGCATCTTTCTTTGCAGAGGACTTGGGGTCGATGCTGAATGCACTGTGGAGATGGTGCTTCTCCTCTAGCAGGGACGTATTTCTTCACAGTTCTCATCAAACCAGTTTTGGTGCTTTCACGCAGTGATGCCAAGGGTTTCAGATGCAGTAGAGTACACCAGCTGTTTGAAGGCCGCCCAACATTGCTCTATGTCATTGGCATCAGAGTCTGTGGTTTCTAGCTGGCTTGCCAGAGCTTCAGACAGAGCTTGCTCAGCGTTGCAGTCTTTCAGCCTGGAGATGTTGAGGCGTTTTGGGACTTTAATTCCCTGTGGGCGTCTGGGAGGCTGAATTCTAAGATTCATCTTCGATATCAGTAGCCTGTGGTCTGTCCAGCAGTCAGCACCACATATCGCTCTGGTCACATGGACATCCTGCCTGTCACTCCTACAGACTAAGATGCTTAGACTGTGGGTGCATCCATGTTGTTTTGTTACGGCTGGGCAGACGGAAGATGGTGTTTGTGATCAGATCATGTTGCGCACATCCTCAAGAGCAGATGTCCATTGCTGTTGCAGTTGCCAATGTCATGTCTACCAATAACTCCCTCCCATGAGATATGGTCCACGCCAACTCGGGTGTTAAAATCACCAAGAATGATCAGTTTATCTGAATTTGGTACTGAAGCAATCAGAGCTTCCAGATCCTGGTAGAACTTGTCGTTGACTTCCTCTGAGTTGGTTATGGTTGGTGCCTAGACACTAATGAGTGTGGCTTGCTTTTTTCCAGGTATGGGTAGCTTCAGCATTATTAGCCGGTCATTAATTCCCTTTAGTAAGCTGGAGAGCTTATTCACCAGACTCGTCTGGGCAGCGAAATCAACTCCAGATTCATGATGTTCATCAGTGTCACATCCACTCCAAAAAAAGGTGTAGCCAGCTCCAACTTCAGTCAACTGGCCCTCGTCAGCCAAGCGAGTTTCACTCAGGGCTGCTATCTCTATCTTGTAGTGAGCAAGTTCTCTTGCAATCAGGGCAGTTCTTCTCTCTGGTCTGTCAGCCTCTGCACGATCCAATAAAGTACATATGTTCCATGCACCAAGGGTGGGGGAAACCTTTCAGGTTTGCTTTGTGTTTCGACCGCAAGAATGGGATTCCCTCCAGCCACGGTAAGCTGGTTGGGGTACTTGAAGCAGGCTTTTTTTAGGGCACCTTTTCTAGCCCCTTCCTCAGGCTATGGAGGTAAGCAGCGCTATCCATAAAGAGGTCTGCTTAGTCGCTCAGACGGCTGCCGAAATCCATTTCTGCTTCAGGTCAATGGAAGACGACCCAATGGCCTGAGCCACCTGCATGCAGGTCCGCTACTATGGCTGCCAGTGCATCCACACCTGCCGTGTCGTAGCTCGCCCATTGGCACAGGACTTGAACATGGGTGATGACATAAATGACTTGCGCGTGAGTTGGATTAAAGTGAGGGAAAGTTGCGCTGCGTCAGCCTCACTCTCTCGTCCAGGCCCCACTTTGTCCAGTGGCAAGACGTAGTCTAGACGGCTGGAATGGAGACTGGATGCAGTGGATGACCAAGGCGCCCTGCATGTCTTGCCATTCTCTTAGCACTCCACATTGCTTTGCTGGGCCCGCCTTCCTGCCCTTTGACCAGCTGGTGGTTCCTCTGCGCAGTTTGCCAGGTCCAGTCTTCGCATGCTATGGGTGACAAACCCTAACTCACCGAGGATTTGAGACCCGTCGGCTACCCTCAACCTGGTTTAGCCAGCCAGTCAAAGCCGTTGCCCGTGGCGTGGCCGCTGCGCATACTACAGCTTCTTGGAGCCACAGGAGAGAGCTGAGCGCCAAGTGGGGACCAAAGGTGGACTAGCTACCCCCACAGCTGACATATATGAGCACCAGACACCATAGCTGACATATATAAGCACCAGACACCACAGCTGACATGCATAAGCACCAGACAAAACAGCTGACATATATAAGCACCAGACACCACAGCTGACATGCATAAGCACCAGACAAAACAGCTGACATATATAAGCACCAGACACCACAGCTGACATGCATAAGCACCAGACAAAACAGCTGACATATATAAGCACCAGACAAAACAGCTGACATATATAAGCACCAGACACCATAGATGACATATATAAGCACCAGACACAACAGCTGACATATATAAGCACCAGACACCACAGTTGACGTATATAAGCATAACCATGACAATCTTTTGGACACAAAAAAGCAAAGGATGGTTGTGCATGGGTTGGAACACATTTAGTGATGGAAGATTAGGGGTAATTTGGTCTAATGACTTATTGGAGAAACTTTTATCCAAGCAGGGTCTCAGTTGGTCTTGTGAAGATCAATCTTGTGAAGATCAATGCTTAGGACAGCCTGATGTAACCATACACATCACCATAAGTAAAAAGCATCACTGGATAATAATAATAATAATAATAATAATAATAATAATAATAATAATAATAATAATAGTAATAATAATAATAATGATGACTTTATTTAAAGAAGAAGCTCATTTGGTCAATTGACCAATCTTCCATGAGGCCTTCTACAGAGGCAGTTGTATAAATATATACATATATATAATGCACAATTTTTACAAGATGAGGTGTCTTCTGACAACAAATGCTGTTAATTACTTGACAACTGATCTACTGCTACAATAAAATATGTACAAGGCTTCAAGGATGAGTACATCAGGATTCATACAAGTAGCAGTAGTGAATATGTGTAAAACATAGGTTAGTACATGATAACACTGTTGTAAAAAGTAGTTGTACTGAATTAAACAAAATCATACAATGATTGTTTCTGTAGATGTTGGCTAAGAAGCTTTTTAAAAGCTTGGCATGTGTCAGCTGACTTTATATAAGGTGGTATAGAATTCTATAGTTTGGCTCCAGAAAAAAGCAAAACTCTTCTTATGAAACTCTGAATTTGGTTTAGGTAAATATAACTTGTTGTTAGAGATGGATCTTAGCTTACACATATGTACATTTTTAACAAATTTAAAATTACATTTCAAATAATCAGGAACCAAACCATGTAAGGATTTATACACTAGTAAACCCTTTTGAAATTGAGTTCTCTGCTGAAATGGAAGCCACTTTAGGGTTTTAAAAAGATTTGTTGATGGTGTATCTAAATCAGCATCAAGAATAACTCTAGCTGCTCTTTTTAGAAATTTCAGTAATCTTTCCTGATTTTCTATACCACTATTACCCCAGACAGAACAAGAATATTCTAGGTGTGGCATGATATATGCATTATAGAATATCTTTCTATGTTCTTGAGGGAGATAAGAGTTCATTCTGTTCAAGAGATAAAACAGTCAATTAATGTTTTTAATGACATTATCAACTTGTATTTTCCTGCACAAGATTTGGACTATCATGATGCCAAGTAGTTTTTCATTTTCAGACTGTTGTATATCCATTCATTTTATCATTACTTTGAAAGAATTTTTCTCAAATTTTACTCTTACTTTACCTGTGATAATGGCTTTTGATTTGGCTGCAGTTGTCTTCATACCACTGTGTTCACACCAGTTATTTATTTTTACCAAATCTTTATTTAATTTAGTGCTACTCTCATGGCCTGTTGTTCCAATGTTATATAATGTCGTATCATCTGCGAAAATTTTGGTGGTGCATAGGTCAGTGTGATATGGTAAATCATTGATGCACAGCAGAAAGAGTAATGGTCCAAGAACTGATCCTTGTGGAACACCTGACTTTATCAGTTTCTTCTCTGAAAGTTTATTTAAAAAGGAAACTTGATGCCATAAAACCATGTAATATCCTCTGGATTATGCTGAGTTTTCTCCGATACCACAGTAGATGATGGAGGATATATGAGAAAGAAAATATATACAAAATATTGAAGCAACCAGAAATTCAATTAGAGGTATATATATATATATATATATATATATATATATATATATATATATATATATATATATATATATATATATATATGAACATCAATGGAATTGGGACACAAACAGAATATGTCATTACAGATACTGTATAATAATCCCTCTTGTCTGTATTATGTGTTGCTCAATCATGTTTTAAATGTGATATTGGAGTCAAGTCACATAATCAGCATAGCCAACCATGTGGATCTGTTGCTGAATATTATTGTGAGTGGCAGCAAAGACTTGCCGACACACTGATCATGAAGAAAACCAACAATGTCGTCAAAGGAAAAGCCAATGATATCATCAGGGAAGAATCCAATGATATTGTCAAGGATCATATCTATTGCTGTTTTCTAAAAATATAATTTGCAAATAAGCAACTAGACAGTGTTTTTCCATTCAAAATATCTGTTATCTAGAGAGTGAATCCACTTAAGAAGTTTATACAAAACTGCAGAATAATGATAACAAGCAGTATGAGAAAGGCAGGAATATTTACACTATTAGGACTTCTCAAAGATGAGCCATGGTTGGTTGTGAGACAACTTCCAGCAGAAGAACCTCGGCCAGTTGCAACAGCAGCCCCAACTGTAAATCAACTCAAACAATCCATGCGAGAATATAGAATAACATTACAGAGCACAGGCTAATATAAATGTGCTATTAAGATTTCCTCCAGAGGAACAGTGTCCAACTGTGAGGCAGTTTCCTGCATCAGCAGAACAATTACATATTAAGATTCTTCCACAGATCAAGTTGGCTCAAATTGCAGATGAGGAAATCCGTTGCCATATGGCACTTACTATTGCCAATGTGGCTGTTGTGCATGGTCCTCAAAAAAGTTCCAGAATGCAAGCTACACAAGCAGTCTCATGATCTTTAAGATCACTTGGCGCAGTCATCCCAAGCATCAGCGACACTCTGAAGCTTGCCTTGAATATGTATCCAGGAATTATATCAACATTACAATCACAACTATGGTTTCCTAGTGGTGTCTGTGAAATCATAACCATAGAGACAATGAGACCATCAGTGATGAAATCAGAAAAAGGTTATGTAAAGATCCTTGAGAAGTTTGAAAAAACTGAAGAAGAGGTTCAGGATGGATTCATTTCATATGCCTAGAAGTTCCTCTTCATACTTCCCTACACAAGCCTTTCTGCTGGTCAAGTTATAATCCACCACCAGAGTATGTTACACTGCAGAGAGCAGAGATGCTGCCAGGACTTTATCTAAAGAGGGGAGCAAACTCTTATCACCAAAATAAGAAGGGTGTCAAAATAAAGGAGGGGGAGGAGGGAACAACCATAGTTCATTATTTCCCTAACACTTCAATGTCTCTCTTTCTTCCTGTTCCATTCTTTAGAGCACTACTGAAAACAAAATAATTTAAAATTGTCATCACTATAAACTTTAATCTGTTGATTATTTCTGAGCATAAACAGCATCTAATTGTGTGCAGATACTGTTCTGTGCTGAAACAGTCTGCATTCTGAAGGGGCACATATGTAGCCAGCTTAGCCAGCTTGAACAAGTTGGGAAACTATTCTTTATAGTTGTTATGTACAATTTTCCACGGCTCATAGGTATTGTCTTTGGGATAATTCTGCTCCAAAATAAGGTTATTTCACTAACATAAGTTCTACCAAAGTTTCACTTTCTTAAATTAGTACTTGGCTGAATATTATGCCAAATTTCTTATCTGCTCCATAATGCTATGTTAAGGTTTTAAGTCCATCAATGTCATGGTGTCCCTTTTCAGACAGATATTTTGAACAAACAAATAAATTTACTTTTTAATTTTATTTTAAATTCTTATTTATTCTTCTTAATTGTTTGAGAAAAGAAATGAAAATTGCATTCTACTTTTAAATTGTCTGTATTTTAATTAGACTTGGTAATTACTGCATTTTGTACATTTAATTTCAAAACACCATTGAAAGATGGGTTGACCTGTATACTGTCTACTTTTGCCCATCCAGCATGTACATTGGACTCATATTCAACATCATATTCGGGTTCAAAATCACTCTCTGGTATCTTCATTAATACTTTCTCAGCTCCAATAATTTGATATAGTTCATAACTTTAACAATCATTTTCATCATTACTATAATCAGCCATTATTTGCTAAAAAAATTATTATCTGAAGATAAGTCACACGGGCAATCAGCCTTTTTTATGTTCTAGGTAACACACTAAGGGTTAACAGTTAAATAAAAATTTTATACTGCACAGAGTACATTTTTATATGCATGACTTTACACTAATTTGTGGGAATTCTCACACATTAATGCTCTCTAAGTGCACGAATTCATACCAGTTTTGTGTGGTTCATACATACCTACATCCTAGCAGTATATCTGAGACAGTAATAAATGTGGAAAATGATGACAAGTGGTGTTTGGCATGGGTGATTTTGTCTATCCTGCATCCTGCAATCAATTAAATGGATCAGCTTCAAAAATAACCTTCGGTGAGCTCATGTTTTGTAACACTGAATTTCCTATTCAGGTTTCTGAGATTATACTCAAAACATTTAAAATCATCCCTGATATTGCCATTAATGTGTTCACTTCGAACAAAAGCTGAAATAAGACCAACTACCACTTTGTGCAAATAGGCTGAAGTTGTTCTGTGGTTGCTAAGCAACATGGATACCCAGAGGTGTGGCACCATTATGTGTTGATAAAAACCTTTTCCAAAGAGAGTACCAGCACAGCAATCATAAGGGTAAAACATTTCCATGTCGACACTACAGGCACGTATTCTGCATCCAACATCTGCTTGACAAACATGACTTTTACTGTGGGGGAGTAAGCAAAAAGCTACAGCAAATGATGATTCCTGAATCTTTCAAAATATTCTGAAATTTACCACAGTGCAGCAAAAGAGTAAAGTACCAGATGTCATTTACACAGACTTTGAATGTTTGAACTTTCCAGTGAATGGCCAAAAATCCCCAATGGTTCAGTAAAGTATGGTACAAATTCTCATGCAGGTTTTGTTACACTGTAATACAATGTGGAGCAACTTAGCCACCAATGTTGTAACATTGCAAAGATTTGGTTGAGGTGCTTATTAAATCACTCAAAGTTAAAGCAAAATTAATCTGATAACAGCTCTCCTTGCCAGCAGACATGATTATTACAGATAATGAGTTTTCCACAGCCACTCATTGTTGGATCTGTGAGGATGACTTGAGCAGTTTGTGATCACTGTCACATAACTGGTACATGCAGAGAAACCACATTCAGTGCATGCAACCTACAGTTGCAAATTTACACAAGCAAAATAAGAATTCCACTTGTGCTTCATAACCTGCGCAGGCATGATGGCCACTTAATCATGGAATGTATTTCTGCCAATGACTACAAGCATGCAAACAAGGTCTTGTCTGCAACTGGTTGTAAAGATCTTGGTGACTTACATGATTTTTATCATGGATGCCTACAAGACATTTCATGACACAGCCATATACTTGTACAATATTCTTCATCACTAGGAATGACCTAAGATGTGATGCTATTAAAAAGCTGCATCAAGTTGGCATTGTTCAATGATATTGGTCAACTTTTATTTATCGAACGTGGTACAGGTGCTGGACTTTCTATAGCAAGTCACCATTATTATCATGGGAACAACTTGCTCATGGATGGATGCAACCATGCCCTCCCACATGGTTACATCATATATTTGAATTCTAACAATCTCTATAGAAGAGCAATGAGGCAGCCTATGCATGTGGGTGATTTTACATAGATCAATCCAGTGCATGTGGACATTGTATGCATCCGTGACAGCAACAGCAGAGACTTCTTTGAAGTTGACCTTGAGTAACCAGACAGGCTGCACAATGCCCACAATAATTATCCACTGGTCCTGAAAGCGCTGACAGTGCCATGTGAGTGGGTGTCACTATACGAGTGAAATCATGGACGATTCCAGACACAAGCTGAAAGAATGTGACAAGCTTGTTTCAAACCTGCACAAGAAACTTTATATGTAGTCCATTTGCACTATTCGCAGTTTAATCTGTGGTTGGGTATGCATGTGTCAGTGATTCATCGGATGCTGAATTTTCGCTGGTACGCCGGGATAGTGCCATATATACCAATACACACGAACCTGAGAATAGTCGTAACATCCGACTTTATGAAAGACTTCTTCAAACTCATAAATTCAGCAAAACTATGGAGAACCTACAGAAGAGAATCCAAATTGATCTTATTTGGGAACTGAGCAAGAGAAATGCAACAGGCTGATTACGGACTAGACGTTCGAAACCATAAGATACCTGGTAGTAGACTCATTGCCAGACACATCAGGAAATCCAAGCTGAAGCTGGCAAACTCATTAATATTTTGCGCGTCTGTGCTTGACTTGTCCAAATTACTAATGTAAGAGTTTGACTATGATAAGATCATGATAATGGCAGTGACATCAGAATATTGTACACAGACCCATTTTAATGCATATATCCACCAACAATGTCTCCATGGACATGGGTGAGGCATAACTCGCAAACAAGTTCGACGCCAGTGAATATACAAAGGCACATGCACTGTTTAGTAACCAAAATAAAATGGTCGTGGGTAAATTCAAAGATGAGTTCACGGCAAGCCCATGGAGGAATACATCTGAATGTGACACAAAACGTATTTGATCGTGGTCGGACCGCGAAGAGGAAATTCCACACGCAGCCAAACTTATCCGGTGGTGGAAACTTCAAATATGTGTATATGGATACACCAAGCTAAGTTTGTATCCGCTGGTCACCAAGCGGTGAATTTCCCGCATGGTGTCACCACGTATGCATATGGGCACTCACATATCCCTAAATTTAGTTGTAATTGCATATTCGTTGGAATGACTTGTAATCCCTCTCGCATCAGTGCTCTACTAGGAGGCTTTGCCTCTTGTGGATGTGGTCCACTCGTGGTCGTTGGCGCCAAATAGTAGAGCATTGATTGCCCCCGGAATATGTATTCGGCCCGAGACTGTAAACACATCAACGGACCACACCAGGTCAGTAGGACGACGTTGTCCGCCTTCCAGCACCCCCGATGCGTATAGATACCGAAAGAAATTGTTTCTGAGTGGGTCTAACACAGATGGTTGTGAAACTGAGTGACCGTTTTCTACTGAATCGTGTCAGCAGGTTTTAATCCAATCACACGTGTTTCCTTTATTCAATGCTGCTATGACAACCTAAGTCATGTCACCAATTCATGAGATGGCATTTTACAATTCATCAACAATTTTTGCACGTCCTGGTGCCCGAATAATTATTCTGCAAGTGCACGGTTGAATCAGCCACAATGCATGCTGACATGTCCATGAATAAAATAGCACATGATATTTCCTCAACAACGTAGCAACTGCCACGAAAACGTCTTTGCCTGGAGCCATCTGCAGAAAGTGTGGCCATGTTAGCAATCCGCGTGCATCGATATATTTAAATGCATTTGCGACACTGTTTAATCTTTGGATCAGCTTTCTTGTAGCAGCTGGCAACATCTACAACAGTTAGTGTGTATGTGTGTCCGTGTACCCGATCATGTAGGAGAAGCAAAAGATCAATCTGGTGAACTTCATTGGGAGCCATCAAATCAAACCATCCATATGAAATATTTTTTTTTGGTTCAGGTATGTAAATCTGACACAACGCTTGACTGGGAAACCATGCTCGAGCG
Organism: Megalonaias nervosa; assembly: GCA_016617855.1. Classification (NCBI taxonomy): domain Eukaryota; kingdom Metazoa; phylum Mollusca; class Bivalvia; order Unionida; family Unionidae; genus Megalonaias; species Megalonaias nervosa. Next base: position 109,840 of record JAECUM010004701.1, on the reverse strand, counting down.
ACTCTTTGGATACATTTTGCAACCATCAAGTGCAATCTTGGCCTTCGCTCCTCATTCGACAATCCATTTGGTGATTCTTCCTCCAATTGCTGGTCCTGTGATTGTTTTCAAGTCATGGATGAGATCCGTGTTGGCACCTTGACGTGCGTGTATATCAGTTGATGTTCTGTATGCAAGATCAAGTCAATAGCATTCAGTAACGACGCAGTGAATAGGTTCTTCTCCGGTCACTGATCGGTTATTAAAATCAAGACTTATATCCAACATTGTACCAAGATACTTGTTCCACGGTATCACCAGTAGCTTCGTTAATGCAGTAGTGGTGTCACTTCCATGCTTGTTGTTCTTTTGTTTGTTTTTTTTTTTAAAAAAAAAAAAACAACCTTGAAATGAAATTGCTTAGCAATCCACAACCAGAGGTTCCCACCAACGTAAACATCTTTGCTCCACAAGTTACAGCGATTGAGGCTCTGCCATTACCTGTCGCAACCCGAGATGTATTAATTTTCATGTGGCATTATACACAATAGGAAGGCATGATAATAAGACATAAAACAATTGACATTCAACATGACATCACGAAAGAGAAAAGATTTATTGTCATTGACTTCTCTGTCGTAGAAACCGTGAGCCCATCGTTCGGATGGGACCGGATCCATATTTCAAACTTCGGTTCGTGCGCTGATTATTGGACAGGTCGGATCTGTGAAAACTCGACTGCTGCTGAATATGATCTGATGATGGTTAACGTTAGATTGTTTACACGTGGTTGCGCTATCCACGAACGACCAAACGTGTTATGATGTACTCAGGTACTTCACGGGAGCACTTGCATTGTCGAGGACATCTTCGTCGTCCACCATTCAGTTCTTTTCCATGATTGAAATGTGTATATTAGTTTAGCTTCCTCTCCTATTATTTTATTAAGTGATCACAACCACTTGACTTTAGTTAACAAAATGAAAAACAAAAAAGCAGATATTGTTAAGTGGAGTTTCATGTTGCAGGAATACAACACTGACATTAGGCACATCAAAGTTAAATATAATCTGAATGCATATGCACTTTGACGTGTATAGCAGTACTATGTTGCATTATGCATGTTTTGTACCATTCATAAGACATCTTCCTATATTATTTCAATTATCATAGTATCATATGTATATTCACTAATAGGTAAAATAAAGCTTTATGGTATACAACTTTCTTTTTAGTTATGACGGAGGTGTTACGCATATTTAATTTGTATTGTGTGACTGACCTTTGTTCATAGTTGAGGGTAGGTGTTTGGTTCTACATGAATGTAATTTTTTAAACATGTTTTACTTGGTTTTGAGTTTTATATACAGCCTTGATGCTGACCCTAGAAGACTGCAGAAATGAATTTGTTTAGTTTGAAGGAAATTCTATTAAAATGACCCTCATCCTGGTACTCAAACAGTGTCTCCTAGGCTTATATATTAAGGTTGTTAACATCTGAATTATTAATTCCTATCTTTAACTTCAGTTCTGTTTAGATTTCATTTGAGATGAATCTTTTAATTAAATTATGAATTGGAATTACAAAGTGCTCATTGATTTTATGACTAATTACTATTTTGGAATTAATATGAATTCATTCAAGGACATTTTGAATTGTATCATTGTTATACATCAAGACTGTTAGCACATCAACATTATTCCAGGCAACTGGTAGATACAGAATCTGAAGTGGGGGTGTTGGATCGGCTGACAGGGAATGCAAACATAGATATCTATTTTGTACTGCTTCTCCACAATGCTTGCGTGATAACGGTGTTAACAGATCCGAGTAAACACTAAAATATAATCATGCAAAAGGCCAAACATACATTTATCGTTGAGACCACCCTGGTGTCCAATACCAACTTGAGGGGGGACCCGAGTGGCCGAGTGGTCTAAAGCGCTCACCCTTACGGATCACTGCCATCTCACCTCTGTCTGCGTGGGTTCGAGTCTCGGGCTCAGCAAATGTGGGTATGTGAGAAAGCTTGCCAGTAGCTTCTCGTGGGTCGGTGGTTCTTTCCAGGGTTTTCCCGGGTTCTTCCTCCACCATTAATACTGGCCGCCATGTATAGCCTATCTTGTGCTGAAAAATGGCGTTAAATCCTATAACAACAACAACAACAACAACCAACTTGAGGTCAGCTTGCGATCATCGGATAAGCGCGCGAAAACGTCCGAAAGAAAGATGAAACGTTAAGCACGAATGATTGTTTCCACAACGATTCACTTACAAAGCCACCGCGATAAAATTAGCCGTCAGTCATATCGAGCCAATAATAACACGACAGGCGAAAGAAAAACCAAGACTGTTATTCAATAAGACATTTAGCATGGGCCTAATCAATGTAGGTAAACCTCGAAGAATGCAAACAATCGCCTGAGACACATATTCCCCGGGAAGATATAATCCGTTATTGCATGCCATTTGCAACAGAAAGGAAAAACTACTCAGCTGAAAGGACGTGTTCGTCTTCCGAACAATGCCAACCTGTCGAATTATATCATTGTTATACATCGCAGTCACATTATTAATAGATGTCATGTAACGGACTCTCAAAGCTACCGACGTGAAAAACAAACTCGAAGCGGAACAACAGCTGAGATATGAAATCGCTAAAAACCATTTTACTCGCGAATTGCAAGTGTGTGTGTTTCGTGGATGCTATTTGTGAACTTGCCGCGGCAACTACCGTTGGCTTGTGTGTTGCTTGAACTGCGACTATAGCAATTGTTATAGGGATCACTATCAGAATTGTTGTCAGGGCAATATCGATAGTAACCGGTGAAGAAGCTGGCACAGGAAAAGTAATTTCGCAATGTCATTTGTGAATATGTGTCTATTTAAACATTCTCGCGGCTGCACAATCAACAATCTGTACTTCGTGGCCATAGAAGTTAAAACAATTGATAAGGCAGAGTTTGAAATAGAAAACCACGAACGTCTCCCAACACAGACACGGAACAGAGGGACTAGTGAGCCAAAATAGGTTTTTGACTTGCGGGTAGTAAAAATCAAATAAACCGTTGTCTCATATTCGCTAGCCAAGGTTCCGATATGTTAATCATATCTACATCTTGGCGGATAAATCAGATATTTAAAGTACTTTGTCCAAGCCACACCTATTACATTTCACAGTTGCTTCCCTTAGAAAATAATTGCAACTAACCAATAACGTGTAACAGCGGTGCATTGTACATCGGCCGAAAACAGTAGAGGCAAATGACTTCAAAAGTATAATTTAAAGTTTAACATCGAAAGTATGACTACGTACCAGAGAGAAACCATTACAGGAACCCGCAGTGGAAACTTGCTTAATTATGAATCCATACCAGTTGTGTGCCCCCTTCTCTCGATTACGTACAAAGAGTGTTCAATTTGAACAAACTGATTTTGATTGGATGCGGTAGTTTGCCGCCACATCCAATAAAATTCACAGACCCGAAGCACTGAAATATCTAACTCATCCGCCAATGTGTAGATAGGGTTGACATATGAGAACCTTGGCTAGCGAAGATGCACTTGTCTGCATATATCAATATCTACGACCTCATAGCACTGCAGCTCCCAACCCATGACGCGATCTTGAGAATTAAAGCTTCCACGTGGACTCACGTGGGCTACAATCACAGATGCACACTTTTAGAAAAAAATCCCCAGTAGAAAAAGTTAGAGGGATTCTATAAGAGGTTTCAGACCTGAAAACCGGCATTAATCAGCTGTCCCAAATCCACATTATCATACAGCTACTGGTAATCTGCCAATATATTATATGATGTTGGTAGCTAGTTCTATTTACTAACCTACCTTCAAAGCCTCCGTGGCGTCTGATCTTTACCACTTAAGCAGATCAAGCGAAGACAACAACAACCATTATTTTCAGCCAACTTCACCTGCCACACACGAGAACGTCCATGCTTTGAGCACACTTTCGACAGAAATTTACTGACCCATAAAAATGCCCATAGAAAGGGATAAACATTACAACAAATTTGCTTTTATTTTCTGTCATGTACAAACCTAATCATTAACATTCATGCTCCAATAAATAACTTGTATTGCGATTGCGCTTTGAGTTCTATTTATGGGGACGAGGATAGCCAACCAGTCACCCGGACGCGTGTTGACTGAACAACATTTATTCAAGAAAACAATGTTGTATAAGATTTATAACAATAAATCCTACATAGGAATTCAGTAGAATACTGGAAGCTAGTTGAACACGCCTCCTCTATTACTGAGAAATTTTAACAATCAATAATTGTCTACTGACTTCAAGTAGATAAATCACATGCAAATATAAAAGTATACTGTCGTTTTGATAATTTTATGAAGGTTTGCACTGAACTAAATATTTGCGCATTAATTTCGTGAGAATACATCAGTAGTGAGTGGGGACGCCCCCAATCACTACTTACATCGGATTGCCTAATAATTATGTCTTAATTGTATGTCTGGTCGGTAATGCGAAGAGAACACAGTGTCTCAGAGTTGTATATTTTTGACATTCTAACAGTGTTCAGCTGTTTCTACTTGCCCACATGTGCAGTAAATATTCTTAGAAAAATGATTTAGGAATAAATCGTTGTTTAAGCTAATGTATTTGGTTCTCAGTCGAGTATGCTGAACTTGATCCTCCCGAGCACCAACAAAATAAGACGAGGCAATTTTATGTTTATCCCGATTCAGGTAAGTTTTAAAATTTTGAATGGATGGGTTACTTGTTATTTCAATCGAGAACGTGTTCCACGATTGAATTGTGGAAGGCAAAAGTGATTTTTGATACAGTGTCGTTCGGCATAAAGTAGTTCGAATATTATTCGATGATCGAGTGGTGGAGGTATCGTTAGCGGAGTAGCGATGCAGATTAATCATCTCTGAAGCATTAAATTGACTTTTATGGGATGGTATCAATTATAGGGATATAAATTATTTAATTACTGCGCATCTCTAATTTTGTTGTCTGCTGTATTGTTTTATATAATTATGCATTAAATAACCAGCAAAAGTGGCCGATGCTTTCACCTGGCATGTCGTTCATGGGCAGCAGTGGTCTACACTTGCCTTTGGGATGTTATTTGGGGGCTATTAAGTGAGCAATAGTGGCCAATAATTGAACTTGATATGTCCTACATGAGCAGTTCAGTGGTCGCAAAACAATGTGTTTATCAGAAACCTATTAAATGTAAATCATGAAACAAATTATACGTTCCTCTCTCTCTCGCTATATATATATATATATATATATAGAGAGAGAGAGAGAGAGAGAGAGAGAGAGAGAGATGTAGAGTCGTGTTGAAGATACCCTGCACGAGTGGTGCAAGAAAGCCGGTACAGGTCAGGTACGTCACACCGTACCATTAAGGCGGTTATTTCCAGTACGGCCGTACCGGAAATATCGAGTGGGGAGATCAGGACCGTACCGGTAACATGACGTTGTTTTATATAATGTCCAACTCCTGAAATAAATGCTCGATAACCTATAACAAAAACTTTGCCGTGAGTTCGTCTTTGAAGGTACTTAACGTACGATTTATTAGGATTTGGACTCAACGTAAAGTTCAATAATGACAAACAAGTGTAGGGATTATAAAGAAAAAATAATCATGATCCAAGTCCATGGGACAGATTTGTCCAGTTGGACAGAGTTAAGTTTCCTTCTATTGATAAAAGACGTCATCGTGCATTATAGTGATTTATTTTGAAACTGAATCAACATTTTGGAAAAATAAGAAGGAAACGAAGTGTTTTGAATTGCATTTTGCAACGTAAATCTGCAGTAAACCACTGTACATGATTTTCATGGATAAAATTTACATCCCGAGTCTCCCGTCATTTAAATACAATACTACCAACTTCGACTCAGTAATATATGTAAGTTTTACCCATTTTAAAACTTTCACATTTAAAATCTTTGTTGTTGTTGTAGGGTTTAACGCCATTTTTCAGCACAAGATAGGCTATACATGGCGGCTAGTATTAATGGTGGAGGAAGAACCCGGGAAAACCCCGGAAAGAACCACCGACCCACGAGAAGCTACTGGCAAGCTTTCTCACATACCCATATTGGCCGAACCTGAGACTCGAACCCACGCAGACAGAGGTGAGATGGCAATGATCAGTAACCGTGAGCGATTTAGAACACTCTGCCACTCGGGGCCCCTAAAATCTTTGTTGATTTATGAGTAGCAAATATAAATATTATTCAGACTTTACGTTTGTCACTTTCTATGAAAGAGAAAGTTGTCGATTCTTTTGGTCCTGGTATTAGCAAGATAAAAATAGAAAACTAGAGAAAATCCAAATTGCTTTCCAACCTAATATTCCAACTAAAACAGCTTCACGCATATGACCAAGGTAAGCTCAGCTAGATTTATAGCACGTGAACATAATTTCACCCCTAGTGTACCTGTGATCTTGTTGTTCAAACGGATCAATCGGCATATCAAAACTCAAGTTCATTTTGGCCACAATGTGTACCATAATAACACATAAAACAAATACATTAAATACGGTATTCATCAAACATATATGTTGTCATAATGAACTGGTGTCTAACGCCTGAGATGATTCGATTTTATCCAGGATGTTTGCTTACCAGTGTCAAAAACTCACGTTTCTCTGACCAGGATAAATGTGAAGGTCTGGAACTGATTCGTCTGGCGAGGAAAGCCTGTCAATTCACTATCGCATAACAGAGATTCCATCTGATTACAAACCAATTAACGTACCACCGTATGTCACTCAAACCTTAACATGATATGGACAATCGACCAATACTATCGCTAAAGCAAAGGTGTGTGCATCACGTTATTTACAAGCGCATTGACAGCTTAACGGACCTCTAGGTCTAATGTCTGTCACATATCAAATCATATGCAAATTCACTCGGATGCGGGAGGTCGCAGGTTCGAATCCCGGCCGAGTCATACCAAAGACTTATAAAAATGGTACTAATAACTGCCTCGCTACGCGCTCACCATTAAGAGGTTAGTGTTAGGACTGGTCGACCTGGTATCAAGATAATGTTACTGGGTGGGGACATCATGCTACATGTCTACGGCATGATGCCCCAGTGCTAGACATCACTATGAACTGCCACAATGCAGACATGGTAGCGATATTACCGAATTTTTTTAAAAACTACATTAAAAATCCCAAACACACACAAACACACACAGAGAATCGGTTTGGCTATTCCTATCCTATAATACATCCGTATACTCGTAAATTGGTCTGATGATATATATATATATATATATATATATATATATATATATATATATATATATATATATATATAAATTACTTAGTGAATCTCTATCCATTTTTAACTTGATCGCTCTCATTATTCCAATCGTCTTTGCTGCTTTCGTAATACTAACCTTAATGTGGTTTCGCTAACTTTCATCACCCGTCAGAGTTACTCAGTGTGTTTTTTTTGGTTATCTATTAAGGCAAGAGATATATTACCAACGTGTCAACATCAACTTTTATAACAAAATGAAATGTGTATGAATATACTTGCTGATGCACAATAAATTGAATGCAAATAAAGCATGTATTATTTAAAGGTAACTTGGGATGGGAAATCTGAGTAGGTGAGGCATTTATGAATGTATTATGTTTCTGATGGACTTAATGTTGTTAGGATTCTGTTTTTGATGGACTTAAAAAGACAAGCCATCGTAATATATATAAGTCATGGATCGTTGGTATATAATAGTACAAATATATGTTGAAACATAAAACGAATCGTCAGCAAACAGTTTCCTTATACTAAACAGGCCGTCTGCAATATCATTAATATAAATAATCAAAAGTAGTGGATCAAGTATGGATCATTGTGCTGTAAACTGTTTCATGCATGATGCATCGCAATTTAAAGGAACCCTTTGCGTTCTAATGATAAATAATCGCAAAACCAGTTTGCTCTTATGCCATATTCTCTAAGTTTGTGTTGTTGTTGTTGTAGGGTTTAACGCCATTTATCAGCGCAAGATAGGCTATACATGGCGGCCAGTATTACTGGTGGACGAAGAACCCAGGAAAGCCCTGTTAAGAACCACCGACCCACGGGAAGCTAATGACAAGCTTTCTCACATACCCACATTGGCCAAAATCGAGACTCGAACCAGGTGCGATGGCAGTGCTCGATAACGGTGAGTGCTTGAAACCACCCGGAAAGCAATCTTTGGTACCAAACATGATCAACTGCTTTAGATACATTGCAAAAACATCCATAAAATACATACCAACAGAGGTATGCCTTTCTGTCGGATGTGTCATTTGGTAATGAATGCGAATCGGATTATTGTTGAATTGTTCGGCAGAAACCCTGAATGTGACTCATAGGTAAGTTTGTTTGTTGAAACAACAATTGAGGAAATGCCAAAATACAGTTTAAAAGAAATTTCTACTCAACTAAGGGATACTGGGCGATAATTCGACGGTAAACATTTATCTCCCTTCTTTAAAATAGGTATTACACTTGTTGTTTTCCATATGGTAGGCAATTTGCTCTCATATGAAGATCTATCAAAGAGATTTACAAGGGGTTTCATTATAGAATTTTGAGACCACCTTGCGCAGTCAATGACTGACAAGATCTGGCCCTGGCGCCTTGTCAAGGGAAAGTTAAATGATGACATCGTAGTTCTCTTCTGTAATTTGTACATGGTGAAATCATTTATGTCCCTATCATCAACGATAGAAACTGATGCAAAATAATATGCTTTTCGATATTCTCAAAATTCAGTTGGTTTTAACCATTGTTTCTTCAACAAGTACAGGACGAACTGAGTTAAAATACATTCCTCTAATCAAAAATCAAACAATCTTCCAGATATGTTTAGAATTTGAAGATGTAAAGTTTAAAGTTTAAACCTTCTTAGTAAACTTTTCGTAGAATTCTTTATTAAGAATATTTATATTAATCCCTTATTTAGTGGGGGTTTTTTTTGTTTTTTTTTAATACATAAATTTTGCCATTCATAGTGTTTTTTCGTCCTTAACGCGACCTTTTTAGCTGTACCCCTTTTTGTACCTTGCTATTGTACCAAAATTGATCATGTAAACAAACAGTAATGTTTTCATGTGGTATGTAAATTAAAGCCATGTCAAATAATCGGGATGTAAAAACAAATCAGTTGCATCATCAATCGTTTGTTTACTGTTAAGAAATTCCTCCTATGGAAAATGCTTGATTTCAGATGTAAAAGTATCAAAGTCAAAAAGAGAGCATAGCCAAATTTTACAACTATAAGTTTAATTTAAAAATCCACTTCAACCATATTGGTCCCAGATCTCTGGTCCAAACGGAATGACACTACTTTTCCTAACACGTATCCGTTCTAATAACTGAGACACTTACCCCATGTGAATTAATTTTGATGTATTAGTGCATACTGAAAATTTTATGAAAAAAAGGTCGAAACATGTTTAAGGTACGTCTGTTTAAATTTGTACACAACATACCATGCCATTCAATGAGGCGACTGACATTAAATCGGGAATGCCCATCAAGCTGCAAATGCAGAAATAAACTGAGTGATGCTCACACCTTTGCAAGACTGACATCACAATAAGGTGGCAGAAAGTTGAGTCCTGTAAAACGGGTGTGCTTTTTTGACATTAAGTTGACTTAAGGACCTTTGAGGCATTTACAGATCATTATTCCCGTGGAATAGCAATATTCTTGAGTTATATCGTGTTTTATTTTGTTTTAGTTTTGCTTGAGGGGAGGAGTACAAATGGCAGATAAAGTGGATTTACAGAGATTGAATGATGTGGTCCGACGAAGATCTACTCAAAGCAAGAATTTTTTCGCAGGTACACGATTCACGGTTACTACAGAAGCAAACGAGAAATCGAACATGCTCTGTCGGAAAGGCAAGCAATTATATCCTGATCTAGGAAACCTATTTCGATTGAACAGTTTAAAGCACTGAATGTAGACGATAAACTTTAATAAACCCGTAGCGCTTGCAAGACTTGAAACCAACTCGAGATACGATTTAGTTTTGGTCATACCTGTTACGATCAGTGACAAATGCATTGCCGTCCTTTCGGAGTTCTCACTAAACAAAAATTGAGCTTGATCCTGATGCTATTTATATCCATAGGACTCATTGTACCGATAAGCGCACATACAGCAGGTCGATCCGAGTTAACCATATACATTAAATCGCTGCCTTTCGCGAATTCCTGGATGCGGAACTGACACACGCACTCACAAACACCTCGATACTGAAAGGTATACAGTTTAGCGTAAAAAAAACCCCTGACTACCCTACATATATTACGGATGCTCGCAAACCTCTATTATTAGAGATGAAAGACCCCAAGAAAACGCCCCCCGTCCCGCAGCAAATTTCTCAGTAAATTACCGGCTAAACTTGTTATCAATGGCAGTCTCCAAAGCAATTTATTTCCTGAGTGGCGAATATGAGACGAATAGATTTGATACAGCTGGCCCTGATCGCTTGCGCCTATCGACTTTTCAGTACTGGTAATGGCATCAGTAATATTCGAGTACCTCCAACGGTATCGACATCTGAACATACCAATGTTTCGAACACGGAGGGCCCTATCGAAAAAGACAATGACGATGACACAATGTCGAGTTACGCATCAGAAGATGAACGTGCAGCCCCGTACACTGGCTGAAGCTGATCCACTTCTGCTCAGCAACCTTACTGAGTGTTTGTCGATCGAATTGGTTAAAGACACCATCGATACCACCACTATCACTGAAATCAGTGGTATTCTCAGATAAGTGAAAAACAGCAAATAACGTCTAGTTCGTACCTGAATGAGCCTCACCTATGACCATTACACGGGCCTAAGACGTTGACCTACCACTGAGTACGATTCAGACCACTTCGAACCACCGACATACTTCCTGACCCACTATCCGATAACACTGTAGTTGTAAACACCGTCACGGACTGCATGGAGTGTGCATTCAATTGAGTCAACTTGTCTGTCAAGTTCACAGGTACGGAAGCTAGTTCCAGTAATTTAAGCAAAAGTACAGGACACGCGCTTATAACAAGACCCTCAAATGTTGATACATAAACGATTGTGAACTAAATTGTACCCAGATTTTCGTCAGTGTAATCAAGATTTTGTAAATGAAACTAAACTGGATACATATGACCTCATTAATTTACATGAATCTAATGGGTGTGTGTGTGTGTGTGTGTCTTTCAATCCAAAAAGCAGAATGAATATAGGCAAAAGAGGTGGTATTGGTGTTTTTGTAAGAAACTCACTTTCCCTTTATATTTCAGAAATCAAAACTGAGAATGGCTGCGTCTTCGGGTTCAAAATTCAAAAGTCCGTTATTCCAGAGTGATGACTTAATCATTGGTGCCGCGTAGATCTGGTTGCTACGAAAACTTTTGTATCTCAGTGTAACTCGATATTTTTTAACATACCGAGGCACGTACCACAGTATACTGCAATTCTGTTAAGGACGAGGGGCATGGACCTGACAACTCTTTCTCTTGGTGATGTTACGTATATGAAAATTAAATTACTTGTGTGTTAGTTTTAAATTTTCTTTAACTTTATTTTTATTTCATTACATGTTATTGTAATAACTTTATTCACTGGATTTGACATTTTTCTAGAAAACTTCAGTTCAGTTCTTTTAGTCTGATTAGAACGCAAAATGATTGCTACATTGTATTTTTAGCTGACCTACTTCTTGACCTTGGTTCCGATTTTGTAAACACTAAGTGAAAATGATTGGTTATTACCAAGGTCATGTTCAGCCCACATGTTAGCTCTGTTGGAAACAGTTTTCTTTTAAAATTCACTTCCAGTGTGGGAATCTGATTCTTAGCAAGGACTATTCTAGTCTACGTGCTAATTGACTTGAAGTGAGTGATCACGTGACCCATCACGCGGGCTTGAATTTACGTTTTAGTTGGGTTTAATACTCGTATCTCAGTGAATTATAGTCAGTCGCATTCTACATCTTTAGAGCTCAAGGTGTTTTTTATGTTGATGCCAGTTTGATTTAGACTTCTGTTTTTTTGGATTTAATAATTTATATTGTCTGGAAAACATACAAGTGCTCTTCTTTATAAAAATTCTTGGACAAAGATATTTAGTGGAAATTTGTTCTGGAATTCTAAACTGGAACATTATAAATTGTGATTCAACGAGAACTGTTGCCATCAGTACAACGACCTCATCTGACGTCATCGCCTTCCATACTGGAACTTCATCGAGATTCGAACTTGGATTCAATTAGAACTTTTTAGTGATAGGACTTATATTTTTGAATATTAGGATTAATATTTGGATTAGATTCACAAACCGTAAGGCCTATTTCATATTTTTACCTTGTTTTCTAGAGAAATAAATTATTTGTTAAATTTACAAAGCTTGCTGACTTCACTCTTTTCTTCTGTTACTTTTGTACGAGCCTACACGTAACAAAGGAAAATTGGGGTCTCGTCCTTGGGATATATGAATTTTGGCTAAAATATTTCAGAAAATTGTTTTTGAAATTTAAATTCCCCTAGTTTTCAGAAGTTTTTAAATCCCAAGTACTATTTCAAATTTTGTTTGAAATTTTTAGTGGAATGAACAGGCTTTTTTCACAGTGTCATCAAAAGTGGAGACTTTAATTTCTAGTCCTACTCAGGAGCAGTTGGATAGTTTGAAAAAAAAAGATGAGTTGCTTGAACTTGCCAGAAAATATAATCTTTCTGAGACAAAATCTTCCTTCATGAAACAAGAAATAAAAAAACATTTTGATCCAGTATTTGGTAGAAAAGAATGTTTTTGATAAAAGTTTTCTGGGGTCGATTAGTAAGTCTGTATCAGACTCTGACATAAAAGTAAAGGAATTGAAATTAAAATACAAGATGGAATTAGAGTTAAGGAAGCTTGAACTTCAGAAAGAAAAAGAACAAATATTATTGGAAAAAGAGGAGAGAGAGAGAAACAAATGCAGCTGCAATTGGAAAAAGAAAAAGAACAAATGCAATTACAGAAAGAACAAATGCATTTACAGAAAGAAGAGAAACAATTGCAGTTGCAATTTGAGAAAGAGGAGAGAGAGAGACAGAAGAGAGAGAAAGATAAACAAATGCAATTACAATTAGAAGAAAAGGAGAGAGAGACAGGAGAGAGAGAAAGAGAGACAGATGCAATTGCAAAGAGAGAAGAATCAGAGGGAATTTCAAATTAAGTTAAAAGAAATAGAGCTTGCAAGTGAAAAGCACGATCCCACTTTGCATACAAATTCAAGTTTTGATATTACAAAAAATATCAGGATAGTGCCCCCGTTTAGAGAAAAAGAAGTAGACAAATATTTTCCTCGTTTTGAAAAAGTCGCTGAAAATTTGAAATGGCCAAGGGAGCATTGGACTCAGCTACTACAATGTGTACTAATTGGTAAAGCTAGTGATATTTACCATTCAATGTCAGTTCATCCAAGTGCTGACTATGATTTGTTTAAGGAATGCATTTTAAAGGGTTATGAGTTAGTCCCTGAGGCTTATCGGCAAACATGCAGGAACTATAGAAAAGAAGCGGGACAAACTAATGTCGAATTTGCAAGAGAAAAAGAGCAGTTATTTGAGAGATGGTGCTTAGTCAAGAAAGCTGAACATGATTATGAAAGTCTCAAACAACTTGTATTACTTGAAGAGTTCAAGAACTGTCTCCATAGTGACATTAAGACTTATCTTGACGAGCATCAGATCGAAACCTTGGAAAAGCTGCTCGTGCCGCTGATGAGTATTCCTTAACTCATAAAGTTTCTGTTGTGGGCAAGTCTTTCCCTCAGCAGTCCACTGGTAAAAAGGTATTTCCTAATACGACTCCTTCTAAAACTCAGTCTGGCACAACTTTTAAAAATCAAGCTTCTGATAAGCTTGATTCAAAATCCTTGTCTCTTTCTACGTGTACCTATTGTAAGAAGAAAGGACACGTTATTTCTGATTGTTTCAAACTGAAATATAAGCATCCGAATCAAGACAGACCTATCCCAAATGCTCTTATTTCTAAGAGGTCAAGGTCATAGTCATGTATTGAAAGCAATACATTTGTTGGGTCTAATAAACCCCAGTCTGATTTTATTATGGAGAATTATGAACCATTCATGTCGAAGTGTTCGATATCACTCTTGGGTGATTTGGCCAATCCTATCCCCATTAAAATTTTAAGGGATACAGGAGCTTCTCAGCGTCTTTTATTAACAGGTACTTTACTTTTTTCTGAGAGGTCTTCTTCTAATGAGAGTGTTCTCATTCAGGGAGTAAAGTGCGGCTTTGTTAATGTTATTCTCGAGTCTGTAAATTTGTCATCAGACTTAGTTTCGGGGCCTGCGACAGTTGGAGTAGTGTCTTGTTTACCCGTTCAGGGCATTAATTTGTTACTAGGCAACGACCTAGCTGGAGACAAGGTTGTGGTTAATCCACTTGTAACTGACAAGCCTTCTTTGGATCAGAAAGTTGATCCTATTGAAAAAGAAATCCCTGATTTATACCCAGTTTTGCAGTTACTAGCGCTATGGCAAACAAAGCTCTTGAGAATGATTTTGATAAGGAAAATATTCCTTTAGCTGACACATGTATTGGTCAGGCTTTTGATGAGGTCACTTTCACATCTAATTTGGATCAATAAAAAGGCTTTGATCACAGTGATCCTCTTTTAAATACTCATTCTCTTTTATCTAATCAGGGTGATAAACGACAATCACTTGTCGTCGAACAGGAAAAAGATCCTGAGAGCTCCTGTTTGTTTCAGAGGGCCATTAGTGAAACTGAAGCCACTTAAGTACCTGTTTGTTGTTTCATTAAACATGGAATTCTTATGAGCAAATGGAGACCTCCCGAGGTACCTGCTAGTGACGAGTGGTCAGTGAACTATCTGATTGTAGTTCCAAAATCTATCAGACAGGAAATACTTAGTTTAGCCCATGAAACTACTCTGGCTGGAAATGTAGGGATTAATAAGACTTATCAGAAGATCTTTACTCACTTTTATTGGCCAAAAATCAAAAGTGATGTTTGTAACTACTGTAGATCTTGTCATACTTGTCAAATGGTAGGAAAACCCAATCAGAAGATATCTAAGGATCATCTGCAACCAATTCCTGCATTTGACGAACCATTTAGCAGAATTATGGTAGATTGTGTTGGTCCCTTACCTAAGACCAAGTCAGGCAACCAATATTTGTTGACCATTATGTGTGCGTCAACTAGATCCCCAGAGGCAAATCCTTTGAGGAATATTAAAACCAAAACTATAGTAAAAGCTTTGACAAAGTTTTTTTTACTCAATTTGGCCTTCCCAAATTTGTCCAATCTGGTCAAGGGTCAAATTTTATGTCTTGAATTTTTCAGCTAGTTATGCTTGAATTTGGCACTCAGCAATTCATGTCACAAGTGAAATTATGGTTTCGCAGAATTTTAATTGAGAGAAGTTTCGAGTCATGTAATAGAGTTCATTCTCTCTTGCTCATTCTTCAAAATTTTCTTCAAATTAGGTATTACGGCCCTTACAAAGTTAAGAAGAAAATGAATGAGTTAAATTATAATAATAGTACTCTGATTAATGGAGTACCTGTATATTGAGAGAGATAGCCAGGTAAATCATGCAATTAATTTAGTTGTATATATCCCACAAACTGAGGATTTAAGTGACAGAATTCAATCGGACTCTACTGATTTTGGAACGACAAATATTCGGAATTCGGAAATGATGAAAAATCTGGACCAGAAACTTTTACATTTGCAACAACAGGAAAGGAATGAACTTAAACAGCTATTATTTGAATATGAGCACTTATTTCCAGATGTTCCTACGAGGACAAACAAAATTTTTCATGACGTTGAAATTGTGAATTCTAAACCTGTGAAACAACACCCATAAAGGATGAACCCTCCCAAACAGGAATACTTGAAAAAGGAAATTTAGTATTTACTGGAGAATGATTTCATAGAGCCCAGTAAAAGTGACTGGAGTTCACCATGTATACTTGTTCCGAAACCAGATAAAACTTAAAGTATGTGCACTGATTATAGGAAGGTGTACAGTGTGACAAAAACAGATTCATTTCCCTTACTAAGAATTGATGACTGTATTGATAAAATTGGAAATGCCAAGTATGTCACCAAATTTGATCATTTGAAAGGATTTTGGCAAATTCCATGAACAGAAAGGGCAAAGGAAATTTCGGCATTCATGACTCCATATGGACTCTATCAATATAAGGTAATGCTGTTCGGGATGAAGGGTTCCCCATGTACCTTTCAACGTTTGATGAATATGATTGCCTCTGGTCTAGATAATTGTGATACTTACATCGATGATGTCATCATCTACAACGACATCTGGAAAGAACATCTAGCTACAATTCAGAAATTCTTTGACAGACTCACTGATGCAAGTTTGACAATCAATTTATCTAAAAGTGAGTTCTGCCATGCTTGTGTGACATTTCTAGGACATATTGTGGGACATGGTCAAGTTAAACCTATAGATGCTAAGGTCAAGGCTATCTCTGATTTCTCTGTACCTGTCAGTAAAAAGCAACTGATGCAATTTTTGGGTATGGCTGGATACAATCAGAAATTCTGACAAACTTGTTGAGCAAGAAAAACAAGTTTCTTTGGACTGAAAAATGTCAGGAGGCTTTTGATAGGTTTAAACCCATATTTAAAAGTGCACCGGTTCTTACAGCTCCAAATTTCAGTTAATGTTTAAAACTATCTGTTGATGCAAGTGATGTTGGGGTTAGAGCAGTATTGATTCAGGAAGATAGAAATGGTGTTGATCATCCAGTGTGCTATTTCTCTAAGAAATTAAATAAGCACCAAAGAAATTACTCAACAATCGAGAAGGAATGTTTGGATTTAATACTGGCATTACAGCATTTTGAAATTTAGATTAGTTCAGCTCCTTCTCCGGATGTTGTGTTTAGTGATCACAACCCCCTTACTTTCATCGACAAGAAGAAAAATAAAAACCAGAGTTTATTAAGGTGAAGTTTGTTTTTACAACAATATAACCTTGACATCAGGGACATCAAGGGAAAAGATAATTTAATTGCAGGTGCACTTTCCCGTGTATAGAAATATTATTTCATGTACACTACGTATAATTCATAAGAGTTCTTATGTAATTTGTTTTACCTCATGTATAATTTACATATGGTAAAAAGAAAGCTTTATTATATAAATCTTTTTTTTTTCTTTATGGGGGGAAGTGTTACATATATGTAATCAAATTACTTGTGTGTTAGTTTTAAATTCTCTTTTATTTTATTTTTATTTCATTACATGTGATTGTAATGACCTTATTCACTAGATTTGACATTTTTCTAGAATTCAGTTCAGTTCTTTTAGTCTGATTAGAACGCAAAATGATTGCTACATTGTATTTTTAGCTGACCTAGTTCTTGACCTTGGTTCCGATATTGTAACCACTAAGTCAAAATGATTGGTTATTACCAAGGTCATGTTCAGCCCACGTGTTAGCTCTGTTGTAAACAGTTTTACTTTTAAATTCATTTCCAGTGTGGTAATCTGATTCTAAATAGGCTTTGAGTGGGATGCCTAGCAAACATCAAATACACTCAACAAACAACAAAACGTGAGAAAAAACAAAAGCAAAGTTCAGTCAGCAAACAACCGCTTTCCTGAAAGATTTAGGGTGAGTATCAAACTTACAAAGGAAGTCATGTATTTAACATATTAGCATACTCGAGTAAACGACTGAAAATGACATTTTAGTTTGTTGTTTTAATCCAAAATTTTTCCAAAAGTTGGATTCGACCCGAATATATTTCACAACGTCCCATTTAGCCACCACGTGATCGAAGAATCATAAAATAAATATAATTAAACATGTAATATTAAAAATAAATTTATGACAAATGCAACTTTTAAAAACAAATATTTTTGCCATGAAAAATGAAAACATAAAAATAAATTTATGACAAATACAACTGTTTTTTTTTTTTATTAAAAAAAACAACAAACAAACAAACAAACATTTTTGCCATGAAAAATGAAAACAAGCTGAATAGATCATTAAATTCGTAATAAGATAACTCTAGAATTTCCGTAGATTCCTTATTGACGGAAACTACCGAAGTACAGGTACAGTGAAAAATACCGTGGTACGTACCAAGGAAAATAATATCCACTGTAAACCTGTATACCTCGCACCTCTAACGCAGTTTATGCAGACCAACATACCCACTCAACTTCCCGCCGAATCATAATTTAATACTGCGGACAAATTAAATATGTTCCAGTCAGAAATATAAAATATGTGCACTTTACAATAGTATGTGTTCTTAATGGTACATTTTAATGCAAGAACACACACAGAAGACGACTATATAGAAATATATGATTCTGTCTCTCGTCAATTTAACTATAATGAATCACTGCATGACGTTTGCAATGTTCCATCTTCTCTAGAATAATATTGTTTGGCTAATAAAAAAGGGGGGTTTTCAAGAAAGCAAAAATAATAATGGAAGTAATAATTTACTTTAAATTTTGTAAAAATTAACAATCTGCTTATCTTGAATGGAAGACGCGGATATGTTGAAGGTATACGAAGATTTACTTTCGTATGTTTCAATCGTTTACTATTTTTTGTATTCAACAAAATCTTTAAGGAACTTTGAAAATTTTAGTGTACGAATTTGACTCACGCTATTCCGATGATCATTAGCTCCTTACAAAGACACTACAATTCGCCGCTATGATATGCAATCCGAAGGAATCGCGTAATAATGACGTTAAAATATACAACATTGAATGAACGAGGAAATGTGATAT
The DNA here is from genome assembly GCA_016617855.1 of Megalonaias nervosa. Classification (NCBI taxonomy): domain Eukaryota; kingdom Metazoa; phylum Mollusca; class Bivalvia; order Unionida; family Unionidae; genus Megalonaias; species Megalonaias nervosa. Next base: position 90,994 of record JAECUM010004701.1, on the reverse strand, counting down.
TAATAACATTATGGATACCGACAACGTAAACACTTTACACGGAATCATATACTGTGTACACGAAAAAAAACCTACAAAGACATGTAATTTATCATTGATACCTTCTTAAGGATATCGAAATTATTTCTTGATTCAGTTGATAAAAGCTTCCTAAGTTCAAAAAAGAAAATGAAACTAAAAATGAAACCTTGGATTGGAAGACAATGTCACAATGCGCGGAAAAAGACAATTTAATAAGAACAATTTGCAATAGTAACCCTTCACAAACGAAGAAACGTAACATCCAAAGTGCAAGTAAATATTATAAGCGAACCATGAAGTTCCATTACCGAATAAATGCAAAGTTCGTCATTTTTATTGGGTGCTTAAATTTGTGATTTAGCCTGTAAACGGTTGTATATAAGTAGACATTCAATTTCTGGTTTAACCTGTACAGATACCCAAAATAAATGCAAAACAATAAAACTATGCTGACGCAAACGACAGTCACTTGAATGATTAAAACAATACTACCATACGTATGAGCACAAATAAAAGACGCGACAAAGTTCAATACTTACATAGTGTTTTCGTCTGAGTGAATAACGTCAACGGAAGCCGACGCAACCCACGATACTAAACAATACTACCACCTCTACGAGCACATATAAAAGACCTGTCAAGATCAATCACTTTCTCCGAGTTTTCGTCTCATTGCTCAGTATAAAAGGAAACCGCGCCCACAATGTGTGGAGATGCGAACTAAATTGGAAGACAGTTGATTCATTCCATTGTTTGGTTGTTTTTTTTTTCTTCCCTGTCTCGTGTACAAAGCATCTTCAACCACTAGTCCTGACAATAAATAAAGAGTACAAAGAAAAATTAATATCAAACTTTCACAAGTATGCTAAACAGGTTATGAAGCCATGACGGAACAGGAAGATGTTACTGGTGACTGTCAGTGCACTGGATTACTGAATCTTGCAATCTCATTGATACAACCAATTCAAATGAATAATTAAATAAAGCTTCCCAGACCTAATTATCAGTGGTTTTGAGAATGCTGAATTTGTAGAATTCTGCAATTTTGAGGATTATTTACCTGTCCAGCATTTGTTTGTACCGAGTGACTTGACTGACCCTACACTGATACTGTGACTTTGTCCGAAAAATTCAGTGAAGTGTGAAATTGAATACGCCGCTGTAATTAGTGTATATACACAATGTTTCATTATTAGTAGTACTTCAAGCAATTGTTCTTGCATTTTACAGGCTTGTTGTTCTTTTGGATTAAATTTAATTCAAATTCTTTGTTGGGTTAGCATGGTGAAAACCTCTCGCCAATACTACTATTTCTAAACGACACTGAATGATTTCTGCAATAGAATAGGAATTGCACTAGACACAGAAGGTTCTTACATTGATGTACACTTGAAACTGGGTTTTACTACACGCAGATTACAGTGTAATATCAGGAAGTGATGCAGAATCTTTCCAAGAAAACTTTGGTGCTTTCTTTGAGTACGCTAATATTTGCAAAATAATTGTCCGTATAACACGAACAAAAATATTAATTTTTGGATCACGTAATTGCACTTAATCTGAACTTAAACTGAGTGAAAATACCATTTCTAATTGTGAGGAGTTTAAATACCTAGATATTACAAAAATACCGACGATTTTTAAAATCTATAAATTACAATGCTGGACAAACAAAATAAGCTATACACCTTCTCCTCAGAAGAACAAACAATCGGCACATTCCAATCAATTACCATTTACAACTGTTCGATCAAATAATTTTAACTATTGTGCTGTACGAATGTTAAGTTTGGTGATTGAAAAATATCCAACTTACTGAAAATGTTTACCCTGAAGTCCTAAAACATATAATAAGTCTTAGAAAATGTTCACCCTGAAATCCTAAAACATAACAAGTCTTGGTTGGGTTTTTTGGATCTCAGTAATAAACGCAAATGACTCCAAAATTTCAACAAGACGAAACAAAATACTTAAAAACTGTCTCATACCATCTTGAGTGATAAACGTTTCGATTTTATATATAAATGGTTTGAACACATGAGAAACATTTTGATTTCTGTTGGAAGAATTGATCTGCTCTACCAAGATTAAATATATAACCCCAATGCTCGGAAATAAGCGTTGCAAATCTTTAAACGATCTATTTGTACCGGAAGTGCAAGATTAAAAGTTTCATCGGAAGATATGGCTTACCAATTATTCGAACAAGACTTAAACTTTGAGAAGTACTAGCAATCACAAACTTCCAGTACATTCAGAACTCTGGGAAAACAGGACACAACAGAAAATGCATGTTGTCCGATAAAGAAGACGTATGTTATGAATTTCACTATTTGTTTATTTTTCTCTCTTTTTTTTTTTCTCTTGCGAAAGATGTAAATTCTTATCATCCCATTACTGTATTAATTCTAATGTAATACATTTTGGTAAATTTCTTTCTCCAGAAATTACTCAACAGTAACAAGTCTTGTTAAATTTGTTGCCATAATTATTGAACAAATTATGTAATAGCCAGTGAAATACAAGTCGCACAGCCCACTGGAAGTTTTATAATAACACACAAACTAAACTCAACAATAAATATAATCAAGTTAAGAAAAGGATATACTATGGTGCGATGCGTAGAAGATTCTATAGGCGTATCGTACATGTGCTGAAAATGCTACAAATTTTGGAATAAATTGCAGATTCGTTTCTAAAAGAGTTGAAGGATGTAGATTTACTTAAACAAATTTTTCATGTATGTCACAACTTGCGTCGTATAACACTATTCATGCTGTATTTTATGTTCATCTTGTGCTATTGTGTCTGTAGGTCAAATAGCAAGCAAGGTGTTTTGACACGTTGATTATCATTGATATAGATCATATATTGTATCAGTAAACGCATCAGTAAACGTCAGCGACCCTTTCTATTATAAATGTAGGAAAGTATTAGGAATGCTGAATGAAGATTCTCTATGTAATTTGTTTCCTATAAACATGCATTGTCAACGTGCTGTTGTTGTTGCTCTTCAATATATTCCTTTGCCGGAGGATACGTATTACGGTGTCACAGAAGTACATTCCTGTGAACTGCGTCAAAACAAGTGATGTAATACATGAATTTCCCACACGGAGTCGTATGGTTGAAAGTATGACATGAGGAGTACGATGTAATATATCAATGTCATTGGACATAATGCACGGTATGTTAAAATAACTTATGTTTCAAAAGAAATGCGGTATCACCATAAAAGAAGCGTATTTCTGTAAAGGTGATGGTAAGTGCCTGAATCCGTCAAAACCGTGGACACCACGATACGTCAAAAGGTCATATAAATTTCATCAAATCCGATCGGGGAAAAGCAAAAACCCTGTTATTACAGTAATGCGCCGGGGATCTAAAAGCAGCTAATATAAGTTCACCTGAAGACCAATGACATACTGCATGAGAGGAGGTCGTAGTTTCCCCTAATTACATGGACAGCACAATGCATACATCCACAAGTCTCTAGTTTCAAACTTGTACGAGTTTTCTTACTTCACATCGATAGGATTTATCAATGAGGCCATCCGCCTCTGATGCGGGATGTTGCGGGTTCGATCCCCGGCCGAGTCATACCAAAAATCAAAGAAAATAATAATATCGGTACTAGCAGCTGCCTCGCCTGGCGTTCAGCATTAAGAAGTGTGTGTTAGGACTGACCTGCCTGGTGTCTGGATAATGTGACTGGGTGGCATATGATGCTACATGTCTGCGGCATGGTGCTCAGTGCTAGACATTTCTATAAACTGCCACACTGCAGACATTGTAACGATATAACTCAAATTGTTAAAGCTACGTTAAAAATACAGAATACACACAGTTATCAATGAGCAATTCTCAGTGTAGGTCGGCATTTCAAGCCATGTAACAGGCACTAAACACATGACACTTCTTAAATCCCATCTCTGATTACAATGGTCTACAACCAAAATGCTTCCGAAATAAATGTAGTCAAACTTTACTAATTCTGGGTCACTTAGAACGAAAATGATGCTTAAAATTGTTGATTGGCTATAGTTTTAAAGATATGATACTGGGTCAGTATATACTACCCTTGACTTGGGAATGGCGAAGGACAAAATGAGTTATAAAGGGAAGTAATCTCAATTTAAACAAAAAAAAAAAAAAACAACAAAAAAAACAAACAGACGCGAGCTAGAGAAGTGAAGGTTCCAAGCCGTTCCATTATTACTGTCTGCAAATCAATTATCTGTTTCGGCTTTCCTATCTTCGCACGGAGTCATCGGCAGTTTTCCATTTCCACCAGCACGATCTCGAACTCCACAATGTTAATGATTTTATTTTATATATCCACCAATTATATTTACTAATTGTGTTCAGGTTGCATTGCGAGCTTCTGAATATACACGTACTCGAAGTAATCATAACGAAATTATTTCGCCAGCGCCACTTGCATCACTGGTTTCTATCTATACAGTCCAGGCAATAAATCCAACCGGTGCGCCTATGATTGTTGCTGTAGTCGCGATTCCTGGCCAACTGTGGTCGCGGCGATAATTCCATTTCACGAGTAGAACGGTTTTCTTCACGATTTCGTCCCGCAGATGTTGTCCTGCTTCAATTATTTTGTTCACGTTGGTAGCATTGAGGATCCATCACAGTTCTTCTATTAATAATGTGATCGCGTAGTATAATTGCTCAACAGGCTGTGCTTGTCCAGGTGTAACAAGTATTTCTAATCAATCACCCTTTATACTGGTGCAACTGCCATGCAATCATATATCTCAATGGGGAATATTTGTCTCCGGCGATTGGGCATTCTGGGCAAGACATCACGTTCACTTAGAACCATACTGATTACGCCACTTATTGGTGTAAGAGACGATTACTGTATGAATGAGCAAGAACAATGGAAAGAAGCAGTATGGGATGTAGAGTGGGATTTAAAATTTGAGTCGGTGTTCATCAAAGATCTTGGACGAGTCCACTACTGTTCATAACTGTAATGGATGCAGTCAGTGCAATTGCCAGGCGAGATGTACTATTGGAGATGCTGTACGCTGATGACCTGACTGTGGCAGAAGACTCAGCGACGAACCTTCAGACAAGGTTAATCACATGGCAAAGAGCCTTGGAAACTATAGGTCTTAAAATTAATGCTAGCAAAACAGAAACCATGGCATGCTCAAAGATTGAGGAATCCTTGGTAATCACTGACAGCAAAGGAAATGTACTGAAGCAAATGGAGACCTTCATGTATCTGGGATCAGTGGTAAAAGCTAAGGGAGGATGCGAGGAGGATGTCAAGTAGAGGATCATGGTAGCCTGGCAAAAGTGGAAAGACTTATCAGGTGTAGTCTGTGATCGGAAGATGCCAGTCCGAGTTAAAGGAAAAATATACAAAACAATGATAAGACTATGGCTGATATATGGAGCAGAAGCATGGTCACTACGGAGGAAAGAAGAAGAGCCCATAGAGAGAACAGAAATGAGAATGCTGCGTTGGATACGTGGGATCTCACTTAAAGAGAAGAAAAGAAATGAAGATATCCACCGAATAGTTGGAGTAGGTTTTATCACAGACAAGGTTCAGGAAGCCAGACTACGATAGTAAAGGCAGGTGGTACCGAGTTAAGAAAACAGCTGCATCAGAAGAATCATGAAAGCAGAATGTATGGACAACGTAGCCGAAGACGGCAGAAGAAAAGATGTATGGATGTGGTGCAGCCCGATCTGAAGAAACTCAAGCTCACTGCAAAAGATGCTGGTGACATTGTTGAATAGAGGAGAACCCATGTGGCTGACGCCTCTTTAAAGGAGACTAACAGCCAGAAGGATTAGAAGAAATAATTATTCTCGTTTTCGATCAAGAACTGTCACACGGATAAGTGCGTCCTTATTGAAGAACAGTCGAGATCTTTCTCTTCTCAGCCGAGTCAATATTGGCTCAACAAAATCCACGAGCATGTAATCGGGGTGGATTTGTCTGTGAATTTCGCTTCGACATTCTACAACTAATATCTGGGTATTTTCAGACCTGGTAGTCTGCGACTAAGCGTTTTCGCGAGCTAATGCCAAATTCCAGGCATTTTTGTTTTCTAGTTTGTATTTGGCAAGATAATATTTCAGTTTATACGATGGTTGGTTAACGCCACTCAGCAATACATATTCATCGACCAGTGGAACTAATATTGCCATCGATATTAGCATCAACTATCAACCGATCCACCAACTCATCCGCATATTCTGCAATATCGTCATCGTATGGCTGTTCAGATTCCATCACGTATATGTAAATGATACATCGAATCTTAGTCGCTAAAGACGTTAATAACGCCTCATTTTCATTTATCCCACGCATATTTATTTTTTAAAGCTTGTTAATCATGGACAAGCTTACAACCAAATTAATTTTTATGGGTTATCAAAATAACATGAACTAAGTATTATAATATACTGGCTTCTCCATTAGGATTTTCCAATGATTGCCTTTGTTTTACCAACTGATTACTAAGAGACCCCGATGTAGCAGTAGACGCGCATACGATAAGCAAATATCAGGATGTATTAGTAACAAATCTAAAATTACCACTAGGACGATGCCCATAAATATTTGCATGTGCTACAGCAAATATTTCATAGTTCACTCCATCAGAAAGCTTTACATATTATAATCTGTATGTAAATTGAGCGTTGCCAGCCACGTCCTTTATATGTGTTAATTCCTCGCTGATTTTCAAATTAAACTATTATTTCGTAGCAGCATCAGCAGCATCGATGGGCTTTTGCATCCATTCATAATAAGCTCCGCGCTTATCCATCTCCGACATTTTTAACTTTCCATTTCGTATTTTTCATCGACGCATTCTTTGATAAAGAAATCCAACATGCCGGCGTCTCTGATTCCCTCGTTCTCAGTGATTTCGGCCAGGATTTTTCGCGATGGCGTCTTGCGGCTTCAAAACGTAGATGATGTCCACACTTGACGTGTGCAGTTTTCTAGTTTGATTATGGACAACTATGAGCTCGCCCGGGTCGACGTCAACAACCAACCGACTGGTAAAAGGCAAATCCTGTCAGATCCACTCCAGCGTCGTGTCAGTCTCTGCGCTCGTGCATCCGTAAGTATCAACAGGCATGTTAGTATATGTTTCCAGTTTAGCTTCTAACTCACAATGTAAAATCAACAGGTGCTTGTGATGTTGGTGAACGAGCTTTACTTCTGTTGAACGCATGCTATGCTTCAACATTAAAATGTCAACATATTGGGCTTTCCTTCAGAGTTTGTAACGAAAGCGTTGAATAAAACAGAGTTGGTGCACGGGGACCACAGAAGTGTCTGTATAAATAATCAGCAAATTCACGTGGCGGTGCAAGCCAGTATGAGTAAAAATATACATGATATCGAGGTGTTACCACGTATGTGACCTGATGAATTCCATATCCTGTTGTCGACTATTCAAGCTGACGTTGCCTGTTTCCCACATGCAAAGGATCATTGGCGTAAGTTCATTTTGTGTAAAGATACATGGGAAATGTTTGACTGACTTTCTCATCGTGAGTAAATTAATATTGGTAAATGAACACGCTTTTATCAAACCAAATCACTTTATTTCAATAATATAGGCCTCCGGCCGATAAAACAACATTATATTTATCATATACATAATTGAAACGCCGCATTTTCTTTAAAGCAGGTGAAATGTAAATGTTTGCTTTACTTTTACGCTTATTTCCGAGTAGTAACATTTTCACATGATTTTAGTCGGATGGAGATAAAACAGCCTCTCTCCTAGTAAATGATCTGTACAAGTAGCGTGATAAATAATTACACAGCGTCAATCCATCACTGCTAGCCATAAGCGAGACAAATTTTTCAACTCTTGGTTGTACATAATATACATTTTATAAATACTGTCTTCTAATAATATCATATTCTGGGCAAACGCAAACAAAATGAAATTCGTACTCTATTATATAAACATTTCTTCTCCTGCACAGTTCACAAATTCTGAATGCTCTCTTGTTTTTTTTTCCTTCGTCCTGTTTCAACCATTAATTTATGGCTGGAACACCGTAGTTGCACTAAATGTTTTCTCAAGTTAAAAGATATACTGCATGAGAGGAATTTCTCATATTGTTTTAGAGATTTATACTGACTATAGTAATAACATTTTGAGGAATTAGTAATATGCTCTGACCAGCCTTGAAATGCAGTGTCTCTAATCTTTTGTGTGAACTCCGAAGTAAATACTTCTTCATCGCCAACATCTTGTGTTATCTGTACATATCCAAAGCCATATTGATGGAGCATATCTTTAGTCATCGTAGCCCACGTGACTCTGCCAACTTCTCTTTTTTTTAATATAATATAACTCAGTATAACACTGATGTGGATATCTATCATCCAATAATCGCATAATTTTTATCCAATATTTTATACATCTTTCCATATATGAGGAAAAGTGAGGGAACCTACAGCATTCTCCTACAGACACCCAATGATTTGAAGTATTTGAACAGATAGGTACCCCTTACAAAAAAGAAAATGCACTTCCTCAATATCTTACGAGTATTCAAATCCCCAAATGTCAGCTCTGTAACATAATATTAGTAGGCCAAAGGATCAGACTACAGCTGATAGGTCACATGATCAGACATCAGCCAACAGGCCATATGAGCAGACTACAGCTGATAGGTCATATGGTCAGACTACGGACAATATAAGCAGACTACAGCTGATAGGCCATATGTGCAGACTACTGCTGATAGACCACAAGGTCAGATTACAGCTGATATGCAATATAAACAGACTGCAGCTGATAGACCATATGATTAGACTGTGCAAATCTGAATGTCAGTGGGTCTCAGGCACTTGCACAATGCACTTGTTATAATGAACCACCTCTTCCACCCCTACCCGGACAAAATCTGAAAATAGGTGTACATAACTATAAAAAAAATTTTAATACCTGAATCTTTTGAAAGTTACTTTCAAACCCAGATTGAATATGCTTATCATCAAGCTGTAAAAAGGACCTTCTCAATTAATTTGTACTAATTTTGACTTAACTTATTACTCTAGTTTACTTAGTTGACTATTACTTTGTTACATAATGATCTAATCCATAGTACAACTGCTGTTTTCTAACCATTGCATTTAAATGAGTTTTGTAGTAATCATGCAACTTGATAAATTTTTAATGTCATGATACGCGTGTTGACATGAATTCAAACATTTTACAAGACCGTATAATTAATGCTCGTCTGACTTTCAGATTCACTGGCTTTCAGGAATTGAGATTTTAGCTTCTATACTTTGTGTTAGTGGAATCAGAGAATGAAGCAAATGCAGCTAGCGCTGGCAGAACATCTTTTTCCTCTCATGGCTGTGTAAAGTAATGCTTTGTACATATATTAGTCCAGTTCACAATAAAGTCGCACGAATTATTCCCCTTGTACTGGTTTAATGGCTTTGCTACTCGTCTCTTAGAAAAAGAGAGACAGAATACTTGCTAGCAGCTGAGTGATTAAACGTATTGAATTTATAACAGCAAAACGATATTATGGTGTCAGATGTATGGCATCAGGTCACAATTAATAGTTATGTAGTCCCAGTCTATTTTTAGAGCATTTTTTTTCCCGTCTCCGTTTGGTGGTGATACAAGAGTTAGATTTAGGCATTCTTGATATGGATTTAAAGGCAATTGTTTATTCTTTAGAATATGAGCTTATGGTGTGGATGTCTGTGCTTGTTTCAGCGACAGTGTACAGTGAGTAATAAGGTCTTGGTGATGATCCGGAAGTGAAATCTGTGTTCCATTGCACGTTGGTTTGTTGACGGTCAAGCCTTTCAAAAAAATGCCGGTGAACCTTTGACAAGAACTTCACAGTGAAGTCATCTTTGAAGGTATTTTAGATTAACATATGATTTGTATTGATTGTCACACAGTGGAAAGTTCAGTACTGAGAAACAAATGTAGAGAATATATAGTAAAATTAACTGTGTTCCATGACCGTATGGCAACTTCTCCTTCATCGTCAATTCCTTTTCTACCAAAACTGGAGCTGCGGAGAAATTTGTCTGTAAACTGGAAACAATTCAAGAGATTTTGGTTGATGTACGAAGTAGCTAAAGGGCTGGCAGAAAAGCGCCAAAGCGAGAATATCCACCCTTCTTACATGTGTAGGGCCCGACGGCTTTGAAATATTTGATACCTTCACATTTGATAATGCTGAAAATAAAGAGAAACCTGGCAAAATGGTAGACAAATTTTAAATGTAATGTACAGGAGAAATGAACGAAACCTATCAAAGGTATAATTTAAACTGTCGAAATAAAGAAGCAGGCGAGATTAATGATGCCTACGTTTCGATCCTAAGGTCGCTAGCGTAAACGTGTAAACATGGTAAAATCTGATGCAGTCCAATGGGAGATAAACTGTCATTGGCATAAGAGATGACATTTCAAGGAGAAAGATCTTGCAAGACATAAAGTCAAATGAGAAGCTACATAGCTATCTGTCGAGTGAAACGAAAAGACGCAAAGAGCAGGTGAAAAAAGCTATGAATCAAGAACGTGTTTGCAGAAGCTCAAACGAAGAGTGAAAACTTAAAAAAGCAAAGTCAATTACAAGGAGAGTGTGGTTACTGTTGGAAAAAGCATTAAGGGACGAAAGAGCCTTGCCCGGCTGCTGAGAAAATCTGTGCAAAGTGGGGGTTAAAAAACCATTTTGCAGTAAAGTCCATGCAGAAAACTCCAAGGAGGACGCACACAAAAGGAGATAAAAGCAGTAAGAAGGAGTAAAAGTTAATGTTGATGATTCATGCTTTTACAGTGATAGTGGTGAATTTCTGTTGATAGTCGAATAACTAAGTGGGATAGAAATATACCCAAGATATTGTTTGCTAAAACCAGTTCTTGCTCCACATAATCTCTGAAACAGATTATTAGACAGTATACCAAGATGACAAACTGAAACACTTAGAAAAGATCCACGTGACAACTGTTTGTAAAATAACAGTTAAACAAGAGCCTTGGGTAAAAAAAATACACAACTCTAAAGAACTACACTTTAGCGTTTGTCATTGTTAAAACCTCACACATGAAGACATATTCAATGGAGAAGACCTTTTGGAAGAAGAAATCCACCTTCGGCTGAGAGAAGAGTGAAACTGTGAGTAAGGAAAATTATATTAATTGTTAAGCCAAAGTTAAGGGCAAAGAACCAATAAATTTGATTTCTAGCATGGTGGTGGTTATGACGAAGAAGAAGAAAATAAGGCAGTATATTGATCCACAATCTTTAATTAAAGCCTTGAAAAGAAACCATTCCATTTCCAACAATATTAGATATTGTACCAGACCTGAGCAGAGCGAGCATTTTTATTACCGCGAGTGCAAAAAGACGGGTTTTGGCATATTAAGTTAAATGAGGAATCTAGCAAACTCATGACATTCGGAACGCCATGGGGACGATACAGATGGACGAGAATGACATTTGGTATAGTACCAGCGCCGAAAGAATTTCGAGGTGAATTGATGAAGCCTTGGAAGGGATTCAAGGTGTGAAAGCAATTCAGAATGATATTCTAGTTTGGGGAAGTGGCGAAGATGAGACCAAGGACACAAAGAATCACGACAAACCTTAGAGAACGTTTTGAGATATGTCGCAAAAGACTGTAAAATCGAACAAAGACGAAATTGTGGAACATGTGATCTGTGCAGAAAGGTTGAAAGCTGACAGTGTGTTAAAATAGAGGTAATATGGGATATGCTTACACCAACAGTTAAGTCGAAAGTCCAGCGACTGTTGAGTTCGATAAACTATGTGCAGAAGTTTGCTCCAAGGCTATCAGAAGTCACAGAGCAATTGAGGCAGTTGATCAAGAAGGACGGCGAGTCTTACTGAGATCAAATGCACGACAAATGCCTGCAAGAAATCAGAGATATATATTGTCATCAGAACCAGAGCTAAAGTACTTTGACCACGAGAAATACACTGTTCTTCACTGTGATGCATTACAAACATGGCTAGGGGCTTGTCTGCTGCGAGAGGCACCCAGATGTTTATGCCTCACATGTACTCACGGGAACTGAGGTAAATTATACACAAATCGAGAAAGAACTACTTCTAAGCGATAAGTCTTTGGAACGGAAAGATTTGAGAACTACGTCTACGACAGACGAGTAGTCTTAGAAAGTGAGCACAAATCACTTAAAGTTATCTGCAAGAAAACTTAAGAGCGCCAAAGAGGTTGCAAAGACGAGTCTTAAAGCTGCAGAAATTTGACTTAAATATAGTCTACAAGCAGGAACACGGACGTATATGGCTAATCCAATGAGCGGTGCATATTTGTCATACGCCAAGAAAGTTTGGGATAGCGAACGAATGTTTAAGATAGATACCCACTCATTCGCAGAGAAAGCACTATACCTTGCAATGGAGCAAATAGAGCCAATGTCCCAGACAAAAAAGATGATCGTAGTTAAAATCTAATACCAAAGTAGAGTTATGGGGGTTTTTATCAGAAAGTTTGACTAAGAACAGAGGTATTAAACTTATATCAGGTAAATTATATTGGTATGTTAATGCTAACTTATCCGCCATGATAGATTACGCGGGATTCTCTCAGTTAATTCGTTTTCCAAATAAGGTTTGCTATGCCATATTCGGATATACTAAGATACGTTATTCAAGGCATACAGCACTGACTAAGATCTGTTTACGTTTCCAAATAAGGATGCAATGACCTTAAAAATGACGAAAAATTAAGGCTAAAAACAGACGTATTTATCAGCTGAACTAATATGGCAGGCGATCCACACAAAAATATGGGACAAAGAAAGCAAACGATATGTTACATGTTATATCTACAATGAAAAGCAGCAATTCTGGTATTAAAAAAGAGGACTATTTCATTTCTTTCGGTATTGGTAAGGAACATGTTAAACAGTTTGACAGTAAGATGAAAAAGCGCCGCGTGTGAATCACACCCGGTTGCTCCGCTCATACATTTAGGCTCGTATTAGTACCCTGTCCATGAAGTAGGGGTACTTATATTAGAACTATGGAAAGCGTGAACATGGCTAAATATACACCAGTTTGTCTGGAATGCATCTCTAAGATTCAGTGAGAAACTGAAACAGATTTTCAGTTAAGACAGTTGAAAAAGTCACTCAGAGAGCCGGCCAGAAAATAAAAAGACACGTCCACGAAAGTCAGTACTACTTTCCTTTCCGAGACGAACTAACGTTGTACGCCAGAATGGCTCAATTTTCAAGTGACCGTGTAGTGACCCGATGTTGATAAATATGATGGCAGAATTATGAACATGAGAAATTTGAGACCTGAATGGAAGAAGCAGTTCAATTGGTTGAAAAATGTGGAATCAAAGTGATACAATAAAATCAGTTTGCGAGTGGTGTTATACTGCCGAAATGCAAAATTATATCACACGAAATTTAAATATTAACTTGAAGCTCACAGCCTTAGCCGCAACAAAATCTAATTCACATCATTTAATTCTTGCAGAAGGTTTCCGTGTTATGCAAAGATACAGACAATCCTGTACGATGTTGAGATAACCCGAAATTGATATGAAAATGATGACTGCAAGCAGTACAGATCCATACAATGAAACAGTGTACAATTTATCAGAATGATAGGGAACGTCCTGTACTTGAAGACTTTAGTAACCAGAATGCCACACATGCATGTGTTAAGTCAGCGAACAGGAAAAGCAAAGACTAGTAGAATAATTTGTCTGAAAGACTAGTAGAATAACTTGTCTGAAAGACTAGTAGAATAACTTGTCTGAAAGACCTGTAGAATGCAGTATGATGTTAAGGACACATACTCAGTGCCGGATTACCAAATAGGCAGAGTAGGCACCGGCCTATGGGCCCCACGCCTCTTAGAGGCCCCACGACAACGGATCAAAATAATATTGAATTGATTTGATCTTGATGTATTAGGAGATAATTTGCGGAGGGGGGGGGGCGAAATTTCGACTGCCTAGGGGGCCTCCACAGGGTTTAATCCGGCACTGCACTTACTAAGAAATAGTTTCTCTCTATTGTGGTCAATATGGCTGAGCATTTAATCCAAATATATAATAAAATAATGGTCATGTACTTTTCCTTTTCCTTTCTATCCTTCTACAAGTAAGACACTTGTGCGTTATGCCAGGACTCTCAGAAATAGGGTTGGGACTTCTGAGTTCAATTAGTGACGCACGCCTCTAGAACCTATCCTGAAACTCTGTTGAGAGCCATGACCAAGGTATCGTAAAATGTTAACCGTAAAACACATATCGATAGGTCTACATAATAGCCTTCTGTAATGTTACATTTCCTCCATCTGTAATGTTACATTATCTCCATCTGTAATGTTACATTTCCTCCATCTGTAATGTTTCATTTCCTCCATCTGTAATGTTACATTTCCTCTATCTGTAATGTTTCATTTCCTCCATCTGTAATGTTACATTTCTTTCATCTGTAATGTTTCGTTTCCTCCATCTGTAATGTTTCATTTCCTCAATCTGTAATGTTTCATTTCCTCCATCTGTAATGTTACATTTCTGTATTTAGTGGCACCAATATGATGAAAATTAGATCTCCACTGCTCTACGTGAACATCAGACTTCGACCACTTATGGGCCATATTCTGGTGACCCTTGCATTAGCATATGTTAGTGAGCTTTCATAATCTGAAACTGAATCAAATCGTTCGGCACACATTGATGTTCTTCTGTCATACTGCTCAAATTTCTTTACTTAAAGTAATGGCATGACGTTTTCAGCTGTTATTATTTACTAATTAATGATATGGATATATTTGTGAAGTAGGTGTGTCGGGCTTGTGTTGTTCTTGAAATTGATGTAAGGATGTGTGTGTGTGTGTGTGTGTGTGTGTGTGTGTGTGTGTGATTTGGATCTGAACGTAGCTTTAAAAAATCTTCAGTCATATCGCTACGATGTCTACAGTCTGGCAGCTGACAGTGATATCTATCACTGGGGCATCATACCGCAGATATGTAGCATCATGTCCCACCCATTCACATTATTCTGACACCAAGATTACCAGTCCTTGCACTAACCTCTTAATGCTGATCGCCTAGCGAGGCAGCTGCTAATAACATTTTTATAACTCTTTGGTATGACTCTGCAGGGGTTCGAGCCTGCGACCTCCCGCACCCGAGGTGGACGTTCTAACTACTTATCCCACCACTGGTGGGCCACCAGAGCGGTAAAAATTTGATGTGAGGCATATACACTTCCAGTACTTACTGTACAGAATGCACACAGTGAAATACCAATAGTTGGCTAGGAAGATGAGCTAGCCACCCATGGCAGTTAAACATGTGGGATTCAGGACAAGCAGAATATCTCAAAAACGGCATAGATGGCAACTATTTTGAATTACATCACCCTGTTTAGTACACGATGTTTTGCGTTATTACCACCTATGAAAAGGGCTTGTTTTTGCACTGTGTGCATCATTTGGTGTCAAAAATGACCTTAGGACGTGAAAAATACAGGTATAAATTTGGAGTTGGGGTGCACAAACTTCTTTTGCTATAAATGGCCATTGACTTCTCTGGTCAGATGAATAATATAGTTATCCAAGTATATGAACCTTTTAGATTTCATTTGTGTGTTTTATTTGTTATGATTTTTTTATATTAGGCAGGTGAAAGCAGCATTGATTTTTTTTTTTTTTTTTTTTTTTTGTATGCATATAACCTTCCTTGCACCCTTAGTCTCCCAAATGCAAAGATACAAGACTTCGCTTGATTCAGTGATAAAATTAGAGATTATGGAAATAGCATAGGTCTCCAGAACATTCACCCCTAAGCAGTCGCTGTCTGATCTTCACAAAGAACAGTGGAGATCTGGTTTTAATCATATTGTAAAGATCCATACTGGCCCCTATACTACTAGCATAGAACCTTTTTAACCACTAATAGTTCTCATAGCTTTTGTGTATTTGTCCATTGAAGAGGCTTTTTGGCCATCTGTATAGCATATTTCTGGATCAATTCCAGTGTATGATGCCTTTGGCCATCTGTATAGCATATTTCTGGATCAATTCCAGTGTCTGATGCCTTTGGCCATATTCCAGTGTCAGATGCCTTTGGCCATCTGTATATCATATTTCTGGATCAATTCAAAGTCTTGTGCCTTTTGGACATCTGTATAGCATGTTTCTGGATCGATTCCAGTGTCTGAGGCCTTTTGGTCATCTGTATGGTATATTTTTTGATCACTTCCGGTGTCTGATGAATTTAGCCATCTGTATAGCATATTTCTGGATCAATTCAAAGTCTTGTGCCTTTTGGACATCTGTATAGTATATTTCTGGATCAATTCAAATGTGAAGATGTTAAAACTCTGTATAATGTACATACAGTCAAAGAATAATGGTTCCAAAAATCTTAAAATAAAGAATTAAAATTTGCTACCATATAAAAACCGCATCTCTCAAAAGTGTAAGATTTTCTTGAGTTGTACATCATCATAAAGTTCTCTCATTTTAGTTCACATAAAAAAAATTGTCTCTCTGGGTGGAAATCTGAACACTAAATAGGAATATGTTTCACTGTCAACAGATAGGTATCTCTTATGAATACAGACTTGTATCTATTGTGCAAGAAAACTCTGAACACTGCATGTACACAATATATATGGTAATTAGATTCTTGGATAACGCAGCTTTGGTGATTACATTTTTAAAAATTGATGAGTGCTACATGGTATGATTTCTCATAAAAAGTGATATTTTTGGGACCAAGGTCTATCTCTCTCATATGGTGATTGGATCAGATCTATTCATTTTATGGAAGTGTCTATTTGCATGGCTACCGTTTAACAACTTTTACAAAAACTATTGCCATGGCTGCCATATCACCACAATAAAAATGGCTACCCACATCTCAAATGGTGAATGCATGAGGGAGAAGTCCAAAATATTCCAAATGATGTAAACTCAGTTAAACATACCATATTGATATGCTTATGGTCAAGGGTCAACTAGAAAGCAGACAGACAACAAGGCAGTTAGTCCAATAAATCTGCCCCCAAACCGTTATCCATATTAATGGGTGATTACACATCAATACCATTACAGGTTTTGGGGATGATTTATCTGACTACCTCATTCATTCAGATGTCTTTGGGCCTCAGGTGACACATATGGCTTCTCAAGAGAGCCAGTCTGCATCCTTTGTATTGATTGTTTCTCATATCAGAAAAAACATTCCTTTAGCTCCTTCTCAACTGTTGTTCGCCATGTCTCCATAGGCCGACCCAACTTACATTTCCCATCTGGTATCCAGAGAAAGGTTATTTTTGGTAGTGCATCCAGTGGTATTTGATGCACATGCCCAAGCCATCTCTGTCTTCTCCTTTTCACTATTTGGACAACAGGTTATGCATTTGTCCTGTGATGCAGCTCTTTGAGACCTTCCTTGGCCAGAAAATTTGAAGGATCCTCCAGACACTTGTTTTGGAAGGTCTCTAGTTTGTGAACTATTTTTCTTGTAAGCTTCTAGCACTCTGAGCCATATAACAGCACATGTTGCTTTTAAAGAACCTCAGCTTTGTTTTTGTTCCCATCTGATTTGATTTCCATATGTTCTTCAACATGATGAAGGACAGGCTGACTTTACTGATTCTTGAGTTGGCTACTTTCTCAGTGTCTCCATCTGTTGCCACTTTGCTTCCCAGATAGGTAAACTCACTCACTTCTTTGGGATTGTTCTTGATGATAAGGGGGTTATTATTTGTTTTCTGATTCATTTCATTGACTTTGTCTTGCTGATTTTCACTTTCAGTCCAGGCTTTTAGGTTGTCTCAGACTGGTTGTCTTTTCTTGCTTTTCTTCTGATGAGTTGAGCACAGGCAAAATCAGCAAAATCCAGATCTTGTAAACTTAAGGTGGGGATCTATCAGATTCCTCTTCTGTAATGTCTGCTATGGTTTCACTGATATGCATTTTATACCATGAATAAACAAAATGGCAATAGGATGCAGCCTTGCTTGAGCCCTATGGTAATGCTGAAACTGTCTGAGTTGGTTGTTGCATAACCTTGCACTCAAAGTCTCTGTAAAGTACTTTTATGACATTATTCATCTTCTGGGGATTCCATGTTAGTGGAGGATTTTCCAAAGAGATTCATGGTGAAGGCTGTCACTAGTTTTTTCAAAGCCTATAAAATTTATATAAATTGTAAAGTTCCATTCCATTCCATTAATCTGTCTGAGAGTGAATATGTGCTCAATGCGGCATTATCGGATTACAGATGCAAAGGAAACTGTATGATTATCGGTAATTTGCTGTGCATTGAGTTTCTTAATGAGCACAGTAAAGGTTAAGTTGATATTTAATTAAAAAAACAATCATTCAGTAACTGGTTCACTTAAAAATATAGCAAATGACAGTTAATGTGGAAAAATCGGACATTTTCTTTTGCAAGCGTGTAATTTTCTACATGAGGTTCTGGATATGACTGGTTAAAGGTCTTCTTAAGTTTATATTGCTACAGGAGTGCAGGGGAACAAGCAGTAATTGAGTAACATTTTAAACTAGGCCAGGTTAAGTTGGTAGGAGGTCCTGTACACAATGGCCATGTGAATAGATTTTTCCACATCAAGTACACTGTCAGCAGCTGTGCAAATAGTATTTCTCAGTTTAAAGTACATGGTGGCTATGCCAGTAGTCCTGGACTAATTTGAGAAAAAGATAAAAATGCACACTCATGAAAAATATTATCAAACCTTCTTGTACTCTACATATAACTTCCTTTCTGTACAAAAGGATAATACATGTCTTCTTCAATGTCAGCTAGATTTTAAAACTGATTTGACTTGTACATATGTTGGCGGTGGTCTTGTTTGTGTCCTAAGTGGGAATTGTTTGCCAACACAGGTCTGTAGACTGAAAAACTACTTTGTGGGAAAATTTTAATTTATATAATGTTTGTTTGATCCAAGGGGGTTATTAGTCCACATTTTATTCTATATATATGAGAAAAAGCACTTTGAGATGTATACTGCAGCACAACCCTACATGGATATCTGACACCATAACAATTTTAATTATTTTGGTGTCTTTGGATAGACTGATCCCTGTCAAACTTTTGATTAAAGTTATGAGAGTTA
This sequence comes from Megalonaias nervosa, assembly GCA_016617855.1. NCBI lineage: Eukaryota > Metazoa > Mollusca > Bivalvia > Unionida > Unionidae > Megalonaias > Megalonaias nervosa. The sequence continues at coordinate 71,817 of JAECUM010004701.1, read as the reverse complement.
TGAGCATTTGTGAACCTTGACTTTTCCTAAAACAAAATAACAAAGTTCACTGTATCTAAGGTAAACAAAATGGCTGATGTATAGATGAGTTCAGAATTTCTATGTCCTGATAAAGAAAAAAAATTATCTCAATGATGACAAATTTTTGGAGAAAATTAAAGTTCAGACTTGAAATTTAGTGATGTTTGTGTTTGAAATATTTAACTGAGGGAATGGGGCCCTGGGTTGCAGAGTTGTCTAAGGGGCTTGCCTGTCAGATCACTGACATCTCTCCTTTCTCCCTGTGCATTTGAGCCTCTGGTTGGGCCAATATGGGTATGTGAGAAAGTTTGCCTCTAGTTTCCCATATGTCAGTGGTTCTTCGTCCACCATATATACTGGCAGTCATGTATAGCCCATCAGGTGATGAAAAATGGTGTTAAGCCCACAATAATGTGTTAACAAATGACATGGAGCTGGCAAGTATTGGCATTATGGATGAAAAAAATTGGTTATCTATCATATATGCATTGTTCACATGTTAAAAGTGCTACATTTCAGCTATTCCTTATTTGTGTGTGTGTGTGTGTGATTTGGATTTTTAACATAGCTTTAACGATTTTTCAGTCACATTGCTATGATGTCTACAGTGTGGCAGTTTATAGTGATGTTTAGCACTGGGGCATCATGCCACAGACATGTAGCATGATGTCCCACCCAGTCACATTATCCTGACACCAGGCCAACCAGTCCTAAAACTAACCTCTTAATGCTGAGCGCTTAGCGAGGCAGCTGTTAGTACCATTTTTATAAGTCTTTGGCATGACTCGGCCGGGGTTTGAAGCCGCAACCTCCCGCATCCAACCACTAGGCCAACAGAGCAGTCCTAATTAATCAGTAAACAATGAACACAGACGTTGACAATTTGAAGGGGCATGCATAGTGTGTACAATCATGTGAACATAAATTGATCATGGGAAAAAAGAGTGGATACTTTACTCTTTTTTTTCTTGTAATATACCAGTATGCTTAATTTTCTTGTTGCCTCTGGCATCCAGAGGAATTTTGTCACTGCAGTTTCGTATCATTGATTTTAATTTCACTGGTTATAAAGGTTGATATCATGTTGTATACCATATAAATGTACCGGTTTTCATTTTTACCTACACGAGCATCCGTAATCCCCATCACGAAGTTATGTACATTAGGCTGCTCCATCTACTAAAACTATCACGTTGCACTAGCCGTTAACGACTTTATTTTTCAAAATTTAAAATAGTTTGCGCTGACGGAATAAGGTTTGGCTTTAATTGGGGGGTGGGGGTGGGTTGAAGGGATTTACATACTCCTTAAATAGTGCATGTAACATGTAAATATTTACGAAAGATAAGAAGAAGGGATACGATTCATAATGGACCGGAGCCAGACCATGTAGCATGCCCACAGCTAAAGAAAAAGTTCATTTAAAATAAAGGTAGCATCAACAGTAAATATAACGTATTCATCAACGTGATTGAACATGATTCTTGGTAGCAATAAAAGTACGACTTACCTAGTTCTTTACACTGTCGGAATCGAGAAACTTGGCAGGAGTAACCCATATCTTGTGTAACTAAAGACACGTGGCAAACTTTGCACGTGGTTTACTCATAACTGAACACCCAGTCACCAGTTGCTGAATCAACAATGATGACACGTTTCTACATTGTAGAGAATAGATAGAGTACATTGTATGTTATAGTCGTAATGTACAATGAGTCGGCAACTGACAGTTTATACCACGGTAAACTCAGAAAAAACATTAAGCTCTTAATAATTTTAACTCCGTAACAAGCGATCCATGTGTTATATAGGCCTCAGGATAAACACAGAATTAAGTTGTTGTTGTTGTTCTTGTAGGGTTTAACGCCATTTTTCAGCACAAGATTGGCTATACATGGCGGCCAGTATAACTGGTGGAGGAAGAACCCTGGAAAACCCCGGGAAGAACCACCGACCCTCGAGAAGTTACTGGCAAGCTTTCTTACGTACCCTCGTTAGTCGAGCCTGAGACTCGAACCCAGGCAGACAGGTGAGACGGCAGTGATCCGGAACGGTGAGCGCTTTAGACCATAGGGCCACTCGGGGCCCCACAAAATTAAGTAAAGCACTGCATGTAAACATAAGCTTAAGGCAGCAAATACGAAATGTATATTAAGGACACACAATTGCAGGGTCGCCTGCTAAATTATTTTCGGGGAAGAGGACAAAACATGAAGTGATCAGCTATTAAGATTTATGGATGTAGGCCAAAACATATTTAGAGCCCCCCTCCCCGCCCCTATGTATGGGCGCCCATACCGTATTGTGCCACGAAAAATATTTTACCCAGGAGCGTATAAGAGTAGGCAAAGCATAGGGGCCCACGAATTATTGTTTTTACACTATAGATTAAGCAGGAGCCCACCAGTAAACTTTGCATAGGGGCCCAAATATCCTTGCTGCGTCACTAACTGTACCGTTGTAAACTACGTTGTTTCTGAAGATACGGTGATATGTCCCACGGTATACCACTACTGTATTATGGACCAACAATTTTAATGTTCTGGGGTAGGGACCAGAAGCGTTTTTTTAATTTCCGTTTGTCAGTAGCTGAAAAATATCTTGTTCTGATTTATAGCAAAGTAACACCATATTTGAGACAAAAAATTATCTTGAGATTAAGGAAAATAGAATAAAATACAATATCTAATCTCTAGCTTAAATCTCAGACACGTCCACCCCTGAAAATTAAATGGTCAGAACTATATAGTACATGAATTGCTATGTGCATGTTAATTGGTGTATTAAGTTCCAATCTAAAAACTGTTAACTAAATTGGGATGATTCAGCTTACGCTATAGCTGAGAACCAACGAAAGACTTTGTGCTGACATTGGGGAGGTTGTTGATAAAAAATAGGAAGCGTTGACATTGAAGCCTACACTTTACTAGTTAACTATTGATATAATAGGCAGGGAAACTGGAGAATGCCAACACCCTGGCAAGATATGGGGGATGCGAACACCCTGATAAGATATATATCATAGAGGGTCATTAAACATGAAACACAATTACTCGACAAACGAGAAAATATTTTGTGGGCTTGCGAAATAACGTAAAATTCTAACAGAAAAAAACAAACTGCTCTTCTGAAAATCTGAAGCTGATTCGCAGTCTTACAAAGGAATACGTGTGTACAATGAGGTTTTACTGTAAACATGGATAGGACGCTATCATTGTTTTGTAGAAACGGTGGTAGGCGTAAGAAGCCTAAAAAGTGAACTTATTGTAATAGCAATATCAAAATTGTAACTTTTACAACAGATTGAACTGGTCAAAAGAAGTTGTAAGATTTGTTATACAAGCTAATAAAACCTTACTTCCAGTTCATAAAGTAATAAGAAACTCGGATCTCCGGCACTGAATGTTGCGTTCAGTTTATTTGATGTTCGTATTAAGCCCATTCCCCTCTAGTCACCAAAGATTTGGGGATATAAGAATACGCAATCTGCAGAGTAATTCCATCAATGGTTTTGTAAAGTCTACTTGTCTCTTGAAGACATTCTTCAAGCGTGTGGACGTTATAATATGTATATTGACCATTATATTAAATGTTTAAAATACAAGTATATATGGTTGCCTAGCTACAGATATCCCAGGAAATGCTACATGATGTTAAAGGCACTGGGTGATAGCGAGAGAATAATCTGGACAACTTATATTAGACAGCAACTTTGTTAATGTGGCTTTGGTTTTGAGTGGATATCGCATAATATTGGCGATGTTGATTTAATTTATTGTGCAATTTATACAATGGTTAATTGATTTTAACTTCCGAGATTAGAACTGTGAAGTAAATAGTTCAATCCCTTTAAAGAATTATAATAATTACAAAAGTCTGATAGAATGTGGAAAATACTTATGTGCTGCAGAAGATAACTAAAGAAGACGGATATATGCTTTCTTTAGGAGAACTTCCTATTCATATAGTTACAGATAGACCAAAAAAAAAAAAAAAATGTCGAGAGGGTACGTAGATTATGTTGTTTATGTGACAGCGGGGACTTTGGAGATGAATTCCATTTTTTATTAAAATGCCGAAAATAATCAGAACTAAGATTTAAGTTACTTCCAAAGTATTATGACCGATTCTGATCTAAAATTTTTTTGCAATTTACTTTGTAACAAACCTGAAGAGGTAATCGGGAAACATTTATATATTTTGCCTTCAAGCTAAGGAATATATATATATATATATATATATATATATATATATATATATATATATATATATATATATATATATATAAAAGGACATTTTTAACATTACATAGTTTACCCTTTCGACATACAGATCCACGATCTTAAACCCAGTGACTAATGTTAAAATGTTACTAAACCCTATAACGGCCCATTTCAAAATTGTATAAATTGGCCAAAATGGAGGCGTAATGCTAAATTCCCTTCATTCCCATAACCACCCATCATAATAAACCTATGGGCGTTGTTTTTTACATTATATTTCTCTTTCTCCCCATAGTACCCACCCACCTATATTAATTCCTGTTAGACCCCTTATCGCCCCATCTCAAAACGGTTTATGGAATAGGAATTTAACATTATGCATCAGTAGTTGTATAAGGAAATTGGGGGACATACTGTAATTAACATTACACCGTAGGTTAACACGCGGGTGGGGTGGGGTGCGATTTGGCGACAAGGGGAAGTCCAATGCTAAATTGGTCCATAGGTTTAACATGGGAATTGTATTACATGGACAAAAGTGTGTATGGAGACAACTTGTTTTTAGGGACGAGGGAAAATGTAACGTTAAAATGGTTAAGGGAATACGGGTCGACAGTTTAAGGGACAAATGAAAACGTAATGTTAAAATTTTGATCTACAACTCATTCACAATCTAAACATAAACCCTTACAATCTAATACCCTCCTTATGATTACCATCCAAACACGCACCTCTACAATCCAGTACCCGCCTTTTTTATATTATAATCTAACTTACTACGTATACTATCCACCACCCACTTTGTGATTACTATCCAAACGAGCAATTAAGCAACTAATTTTTATTACTATTTAAACATACACCCTACAACCCAACGAAAATGGAAGTGCTGAGACACAATCTTTCAAATAATCGTATCAAAATATACTATCACACACAAAGGTGATGAAGTGTTTATATACTCAACACTGTTCCCTTACACACATACAAATATACTTTCGCAAGAGTACTGGTTTATTTTGTATTGTTTGTGCACACGGATGTGTGTCGAATACAACATGGTGAGAAACAGCCGCTGCCTTACTCAGAGTCATTCTTTTCAAAGTGCATTCTGCCATCGCTGCTTACGAGGAAAACGGAAACATTTATCACGTTCACTGTAAATTTGTACATGCTCATTATCTTCCTGTTAGTAAATCGTATTTGACAGTACATTTTCGAAAACGCTTATCCACTGAATTGTAAAAACAGAGAGATATATATATATTGTGTACCAAAGAGTGGCTGGACAACGAGAACAGAGTATAGGACCCATTTTGAAACCGACGGTGACTCGATTATTTCATTCTTTAAACGGTGCCGTTTTGATGCAAAGAAGATCTTTCTCACTGACAAGCGAAGGCCAAAAAGATTGGGTCACAAGGATGATATCGACACGTTTAGCACATTTTTCTTTTGCCTTCTGCTGAACGTGTCGACATCATCTTTGTTAACCAATCTTTCATTTCTTCTGTTTTCGGAGTACGGAGTGTTATCAACAAAGAGGCTGCAATCTTACTATATATTTGAGCAGACGGAAAATGAAACACTTATCTTGTGTCTTTTTCTTTCTCCATGTCTGTGGACGTGTCTGTCTTGGTGGATTTTTGTTCGCTTTTCGTGATCGTCTGTTTCGTCTGAAGTTTTCTGGTGAAAGAGATGACGTTGCAATACTTGGCTGTACTTTTACAATTTTTCTGCTCTGACAAATCAATTCGATCCATCAAGGATCGTAAGCCATGTTGTAATTGTAACATCTCGGTGGGATTAGGAATTGGAGGTAAAAGAGGCATCCCTTGATCGTACCAATAATGGAGTTCCATCCAACACTTGTATGGAACTAAAGTGAGTTTTAGTCCTTCCGTAAAATCCCAAGGTACAAATTTGAAAATGGGATCCTAATGCCGAAGCTAAATAAAAAGGCCAAATGCCCCAAAAGATGGTAGCTGACCCATAAGAAAGAGAAAAACCCCACGAGGAAAAGTCAGAAGAAAACATATACTGCCGGAAAGAGAGGTACTGCTGCTGGGAAGAGTACGTACTCCACAAAACCACGCTGCTATGTGATAGTGTCTCCTGCCACTTCTACTTCATCGCAGGTCACGACAATTTCTGCCAAACCTAAATTAACACCGGTGTTTTCTAATTTCAAATGCACTTCTTCTCCGGCAGCTGCGACGACGGCTTCTTCTTTAGTCGCTGCTACTACATTTAAGAACGTAGCCTCGCCCAAGACAAAAGTACAAGATAGAACAGGTGTGTTACAATATTTACTTGATTTATCTAAACAAGAACTGTCACGGTTTAGTCCTTAGTGAGGTTGATGCGACTTGCCGACAATCAGTAGAGACGAATCCAGTTAACAAAAGTAGTATGTGAGACTATTCATTTCAGTGTTCTTGCTCCTGAAACAAAGATGTCACCAAGACGATATGCACCCAACCATCACCTTCCACGTGGTCACAAGACACGATCATTTTCCAAGAAAGGGAAAAGAAACGTATTCCCTTCTCGTTTATCTAAATATTGGGATGTTAAGTCGGTGCTGACTAAATTCAGCCCTCCAATGCGAAAATAAATAATTTAAAAGCATCCAAAGAAAACATTGATATCGTGTGTAAATTTTTTTGAATGTTTTTAAAGTGACTGTATATTTGTCCAAGATAGAAAAACAACGATTATTGAAAGCATCGAAATGTTGTTCTCCAAATGGTAATAAAGGTACATAACCATGAGTCAAAACAAAACAAATAATGTTCAACCAGGAGGATTGCTTCCCATGTTAACAGGACCGTTGTTAACAGTGGCTGCTCCTTTATTAGGATCGATTTCTGGACCACTTTACGGAGGAGTTATGAGATAAGGAGAAGATATAACATGAAGATAAAAATGACACCCATTTTTAGATTGTTTTTTAATTTAATTTTTGAAATTACATATAATTTTTGTATATCCTCATTTAAATCATAGAAGACACTAGAAAGTAGATACATACTACTGTATGATTAATCTAAATTCTCGTTTGGCATATACATTCACCTCTTGTTTAAGACAAACATATTTATTAAAATATTGCCTCTTTTGATCTGTGCCAATACAATCAAAATATATTATTCCTATACTTATCATATAGTTCTTTAAAGCCGCGTGAATGGTCGTTCGTAGACCAACATATTGATATGTAACCTCTGTGTGTGTGTGTGTGTGGGGGGGGAGATTAAAGGGAGGGAGGCAGAAATAAAGAACGAGACAGAAATATAATTAACATGGGGAATAAAGAGAATCGATCACATTAAAGTCGGAAAAAAGAAGAGGTCATACAAAAAATCAGTTACACAATATTATCTAGTTTAATGCCTTTGACTCAAAGAGTAGATTGGAAGGGAAAACTCGAGTACTAAAGAGCCCCCGATTTATGTGCCATGCCCTTTTTTGATGCCCTGCGGTACGATATCGTGTGATTAATCCTTTAACCCACTCTTCAATCGACATGCACATCTCTACTGCTGTTAAAGTGACCGCGGATGCTGCGGTATGTGCATTCATTATCCGTACTATATCATACGGGTCGTTCGTCATAGTGGCTGATAAAAGGACGGATACCACAGAAGTGCGGATTCTTTTTTATAATCGAAATTACATTGCTAAGCTTACCATTTCTTTCGATATCTGCATTTATTGCTCAGTTTTCTTTTAACATACTCTTATAATTAAAACTAATTGCAAGCTGAAGGATTTATATCATTTTAATTCTACCGATTACTTGTTGATTGCATGTGAGTTTAGCATACATGCGATATATGCTCTCCCTGATTTTATCTAAACGAGAACTTTCTTTCTCTTTTGTAACTGCTTACTAAAAGAAGATTTGTTGCCAAGACTGTTCTGTTAACTTGTTTGATTCTGAATTCATAATATTCAAGAGAGAGAGAGAGAGAAGCGTAAAATAAATACCCACATCAGGCCAGAATCATGATTATAATAGTACACAATAGATGGAGTTTTCTTCCAAAGAAAGATGAAAAAGATTTCAGATTTTGAAAGTTATTAAAATATTAAAGTTAAATGTACAGTATTTACATAACGTCTGATGTGTATTTATGAGTTCAATTTCACTCAATGATTTCATCAATGCGTTTGCTTCTTTGATTCTTCCCCGGTTGAAAAATTGTATATAACAGTTATTAGAATGTTCCTCCACGCTAACGTCGATTAGAAGTTGTGTCATATGAGCGTATACCGTATGCCTCCGTGAGCAAACACTCAGACGAAAAGGCATAACACCGGCATATTAATAAAGGTGTTTCTCCGAGTCACCTGAAATATTAACATGTTCATATTCTTCGTATTTTAACTGTTTATTTGTATTGTGTGACTGACCTTGGTTGGTAATTTACATAATGAGTTTTGGGCCTATCTGACTAATGTCTTTTTGTGTGAACAACATATTACGTGGCTAATTTTTGTATATGATTGTAGATTACTTATTAGTAGTAGTAGTAGGTAAACATGTGTACTTGTGTTTGAAATCAGGATTATTGGTTTTCCTCTCGGGAATACCTGATGCTAACCATGTTCTTTCTAAACATTTAGTAATGGATCTGATCTTGTTGACAACTTCTGATGTTCTAGAAATGAACTTTTGACCCTCATCCTGGTCCTCTTATTGTGTCATTGTTTGATATCTTTTATTTGTTTAAGTTAGAATTACTCATTCCGACTTTAATATCTTACTATCGAAATCATTTATATTAGTTGTGTTCAGTTTTAATTTGAGTGGATTTGTTTATTTAAATTATTCATTGGAATTACAAAGTGCTCATTGACTTGGGTACTGAATCACTATTTTGAAATTATTGTGAATTCATTTAGAGACATTTTGGATGATGTCATTGATATACATCAAGACTGTTAGTACATCAACACTGTTCCGTGCTATTGGCATATCATCGTATTCAAGACTGGAATTAATTCGGAACACCACTGGAATTTATTCGTAATACTCTATATTTTTGGACTTGTGATAGAAATTTCAGGAGCGTATGGGATTTAATTCACAATACTGTAAGATACTTTTTAAAGTTTCACTTTGTATTCATGGGAAATAAACTATTTGCTGAATTTTACTAAACTTGTTGGTTATTGCTATTTTCTGTTACTCAGTTTAAGACGACCATAGAGTCGTAACATCACTCATTCCAAATTTGTCATACTGAGGTAAACATAGGTATGTGCATGAGAGAGAGAGAGAGAGAGAGAGAGAGAGAGAGAGAGAGAGAGAGAGAGAGAGAGAGAGAGAGAGTTATAACTCTCTAGCCTGTGTCACATATATAAAGATGAAAAAGATTTCAAACTGTAAACGCTATTTAAATGCCTGTCGCATATTATTTAAATGTCTGTTGCATATGAGCTCAATTTCATATTCAGCGATTTTCTTTAATGCATTTCTTTCTTGACTAAATCACGGTTGAAAACATTATAATTTATATTCATGAACTAAATTGCTCAGCGATTTTCATCAATGCCTTACAGTTAATAGCTCGATTAAAAGAAAATATCGGATTCTAATAAAAACTGCATATTTTCTCAAACCTTTACAGTGAATGTTTTGCGACTGAGCAAACGTGTTTCCTTGTCTCTATAATGGTACTAGTATGTGCATGGAGAATAAATATATAATTGTTAATGACTACAGTTTAAGTCTTGCGAGGTACGATCAGAGATTTCATTTTCATTTTATTTTATTTCTACTATTCATATCATACTTAGAATACTCGAAACTTCTTACGTTTGGTTCATGGATTGGATCCAATTCGTATTAGTGTTAAAATGGTCCTGAACTTCGATTCAGAATGATGCAAACCTGTGCATGTATCTGTATCACCAACATGACGGCCAGAGATCATCAGTCTGTACCGGACATGTGTCATTGTCTACAGAGGCTGCTGTAATTATTATGATACATTTTCTTATAGACAAATGTAACCATTTGTCTGATTGGATCAGTTTCTTTGAGCTGCATCCAATCAAATAGCGGTGCGGCAGGTACTGTTTTGGCTGTTATGTATGCCCATGTCATTGTGGATCGACGTGCCCAGGCTAACGAAATTGGGTGACCAGCTTCTGTCAATTGAGCCTTGGAATTTAGAAGGCGGGGGTACAGTAGTCTGCATTCACATCACAGTGTTCGCATAGGAAATAGCCTGTTACAAAAACAACTGAAACATCCCTTCCAACTGGAGTTGTTCAACCATAACTGCGCATAGACGTATTATTTCTCCCTCTTAGGATTCGAATGTGACAGCTAAATATAACGGTACCACGCAGATACCGACTGTATTTCAAGGTTATTTTGAAAATAATATAACTGAAAGATGTATGTTAACCATTTCAGTAGGTTACCAATAACAAGATAATTGGCAATTGTACAAAAAGCGACGAATAATGTGATTGGTACTGGTCATCAGTGTTAAATGCATTTGGCACAGATTATTACAACAAAATTGATACAGTTGTCAATAACTTTGGAAACGACAAAGTCATAGGTAATGTCTTTCAAACTAAATATCGAGGTGAATAATGACTGTTGTTGCTGTATTCGCAATTGTTACTCATGTACGGTATACATCTGTTACATTTTAGGTCAACGTAATACCAGTGGTGAATCAGTTGACGTCGAGTGTATTAGCGTAACAGTTTATTTTACACTTTCAAACATCACTTTAAATTGTAGATAGTCGGGAATTAACAATTATTCAATGTTTTCGAATATTTCACTTGTAACCTATATTCCTCCTTCGATAGTTTCTTCAAAGGATTTATGTGATTTATGTAACATTTGCATGGTTAGGAATGTTTTTGTGCCAAAACATTGATCAGTTCCGGGTGACTGAAATTTGCATGTTGCCTTGTTACAGATTTTAACTCTCGCGTCATCTAGTTTAATTGTTACGTGTTTGAAAGCTCTTTGAACACAGGTACTTTAAAATATTTTTAAATGTCATCAAAATTTACAGTTCCCTTTAGGTCCTCTATTACATTGTAGTCTTTTAGAGGTACTATTAACGAATGAGTTTCAGATTTAAATATGCAATTATTTCAGCGGATGTATCATAGCCTTGAACTCCCAATAAAACCTTGGTACACAAAAGTGTTGTCTTTCACATTCGCGAATTAACATAGAGAGATGATAAGTGTATCCCTGGTTTTTTTTTTAAAGCACACATTTATTTACCGATATGAAACGGTTCTTTTATTCGATGGCAACATTATATAATTTTCATTGTCAATTATCTCGTCATCAGCGATATCTTTGTAAATCATTAAGTTGTAGGAAAATAGTTCTGAAACCAGTTCGAGTTTAGCATTCTGAAATCAGTTCTAGTTTAGCATTGGAACGGGTATGATAATTCTTCACGTCTACGTTTGAGATATTTTACAAGATACTTGGACAAGATCGATCTTTTAAATTGCATTTATTGCTTTCGATCAGGCTTTTCTACTGAATCACAACTATTAGTCACTTTACACGATCTCCTACAATCCTTCGAGCGAAAACAACAAGCTGATGTTGCAATTTTAGACTTGTCTAAAGCTTTTGGCACAGTTCCACACTACAAACTTCTTCATAAAATACACTGATACGGAGTGCAGATACAAATCAACAAGTTGCTATCCTGCTTCCTAAGAGACAGGGTCATTGACGTCGTCTGCGAAGACTAATCCTCGAAGAGCGTTACGGTAGACTCTGGTGTACCTCAGATCACAGTACTCGGTCCTCTGTTGTTCCAGTGCCACATAAACGATCTTCCAGATGAATGTTTGCTCTACAGAAACATCAAAACTACCCAAGATCATGAAATTCTTCAAAATGACCTTATCGAATTGGATAATTGGACCTCAACGTGGGGCATGCCATTTAACGCTGCGAAATGCGATATATTCAGCATTAGGAACAAATCTTAGAAATTTTACTAAATAAACAACACCATTCTACAACAGGAACAAACAAGTTCCTACCTAGGGCTTTTCATTTCAGAGGATCTCCAATGGGGTACACATATCAACAACTTCTGCCGTGAAGCAAACTATACATTAGGGTTCTTAAAACGGAATTTAAAAACTGCCTTAGTAAACTTGCTGATGCAGCAGTTGTCGAACGTTCTGTTGCCGCAGATTGGTTAGCAAGACAGGCAATATGGCAAAATGATCTACCACCACCTAAAAAATTCAGCATGCACATTTTGATGTCAGCACTCCTAATGAGGTTCATCAGGCAGATATTTTGTATTTACCATATCATACTATTAAAACTTGTAGACGTCAATCGCGCACATACAAATACGCGTTAACTGTCGTTGACGTTGCAAATAGATATAAAGAAGCAGAACCACTATCAACAAAGACAACAACTGAAGTTGCATCTGCGTTTGAACGAATTTATAGACGAGGGCCCTTGCCATGGCCACAGTTGCTACAGGTTGATCCTGGCAAAGAATGTCTTGGTGCAATAACGTCGATGATGAAACAACATAACGTCAAAATCAGGCGAGGACACCGTCAAAATCAAGCGAGGACACACCGCAATTCATCGCGATCAGGCATTCGTTGAGCGATTTAATCGAACACTTGCTGAGCGATTGTTTGGATATCAATATGCGCAGGAAATATCCTTGAACAAAGTTCAGACGGATAAGAGATCTCGTGAATGGGTTGCAAGACTACCAAGTGTGATTGCTGCATTAAATAATGAAATTACTCGTGGAATTTCTATGACCCCCATCAATGCAACCTCGAAGAAACACCTACCAGTACAACGACATGAATCTTTCTCAAAACAACCAGTACTAGGTAATGTGACTGTCAGATATTTATATGAGCCGGGGGAGCTTGAGGGAGGGGGTAAAAAAAAGAGCGACTGACCCAGTCTGGAGTGTAACCACACATAAAATTTCAGCGTGGTAAGATCCACATGTAGGCCTGCAATCTACGAACTAGATTCAACTGCTCCTCAACGTGGATTTGTACGTGAACAATTACAAGTAATTCCTGAAGATACACAATTACCACCGCCTTCACTTTTGTGAAGGATGATTCGTTAGCGGTGAGGCAGTGGCTCCTCGACGTCGATTACACTCAAGACAGGCCAGCACCACATTTTCGCGTGTGTGGCCGAGACTGCTATTAATTCTATCCAGGGTCATTAGGAGAATACTGCCACAACATCACTGTAGTACAGCAAGCACAGTGATTATTTTGTTGTTGTTTCAGCGTCATGATAAATTCAATATCAAGATCAAAGTCGCGTTTATTTTGTATGTCACACTGCTGATAACCAGCTAATTTTTTCCTTACTGTATCGTCGTTGATTTCCTGAGTTTGTTATTATTCATTGCGCAGTCTATAATAACCCTCCGTAGCTGAGATATTCTTCTGACTCTTCGACACTGCTAGATAAACTAAATTTGACCATTCGATACGATCATCGACAATCCAAATATTAGTATCCGCAATAGTTAACCCCTGTGATGAATGCATAGTTATAGCATATCCTAGAGTCCATGGCGATTTTATCCATCGCTAACACGCTCTCAACAACAGCCACAGAAACTAAAAAAATATCATTAAGAACGAGATTTTGTTTCCTTGGTTCTACCTCTGACTCCGTCAGGCGTCCTGGAATTTCAATATCAATATTTTGTTTACGTGTGTCTGCTGGGCGATAACATAATGGCACATGTAAATCTGAAAATTTTTCTTTATGTAACAGAAATAATTTCTGCTGACGTGAATCACGAGCTATTTTCCGACTTGCAACTATCAAATCAGCAGGTCTCCACAAATTCCAAAAATCATTTATCGTAGTCTCCGGAATTACTTTACGCATTATTTCACATCGAATTCTTATCCGGCTGCAGTCTGATTAATTTTTTAAACTCTTTCAGCGATTCATCACGCACTCTATGATCATCAAGTATTTCCTTATAATAATCTACGAATTCAATTAACCAGTCATGCGGAGATGAGCCCACAAAAGGTGGTTGTTTACCATGATCTCCACACATAATAACAGCAGTATTCGGAGTCAATAACCAATCAAGAAACATTTTTAACACATCTAAAGACACTGTGCATATTTCTTCCCAGATAATAATCTTGGGAATATATTTCTCAACCATTCGTTCAGGCGTCCATGTATCTCCTTTCCATTGAAAGAAGCTGTGATAAGTATGAGATCTGACACCTCTTTCTTTCATCTCTCTGGCGAATTTATGTGTAGGCATCAAAACAATCATGTCAAAGTTCCGAAATAATTCGATTGCACGCGTTGTTTTACCAGAACCACCGCATCCGTTAAGATAGTCTGTCTTATGTCTGGCAACGGGGTCATATACCGATGGTGCTGACGACAACGGTTACATTTGACTATTTTTATAATATATCCCCTCAGATCCAACTTCGGCGGATTCAGAATAACTAAGTATCTTTTCTCTTTTTATTCTCCATTCACCCCATGATGCATCAACGCCGATCTGTAATTCATTTAGCAATTCTGAGTATTTCCTATCCACAAAATGAATCTGTGGCAACTCTGACTGCAGTATCATGAAATTTATTTATCATCAATAATAAGTTTTTCGAAACATACGCTAACATTGAAGATCTTAAATGATCTTAAATGAGTAAACTGTGGTGAGTCGTCATTAATGTAGCTTACAATTGTGCCTAGTTTGGTTCTATCTGATAGGATAACATTACTTCGACTTATAAATGAATTTTTCCTTGCTGTATCAGCAATTATAAAATCAAGTTCAGCATCGTCGATGATTAATCTTGTACAATGTCGTTTATGATCATATGATCCTCCCTGTGTAAATTTACCAATTATTTTCTGCCAAGATCTTTCGCAAGTTTAGTTTCTTATTCTACATCATCGGGATTACTTTCAAAGATCTCGTCGAGAACAGATCTCTAACGACAGCGGGTTTCGGCAGCCAAAATTGTTTCTGTGGACGATACGATATTATTGCTTCACTCACGGTTAACGATATTAATATTTTTGCATCAAGAATATATCGCAATAAAACTATTGGAGCCCAACCGAATCAAATTCAAACGACTCAATACATGCAAATCCAGTTAAATCGAAATCTGGCAAGGGTCCATTTATCGCAACTCGAGTCACCTCGTATGTTGGATGTCCAAATCGCTTAAAATACCTAGAACACTCTCCCATTCCAAGAAAACTTCCGGGGTGAAATGCAGCCATATCAACTGAGATAACATCTCCACAATCGTATTTAGTATTCCACAATCCGTCGTGTCCGTATTCGACACAACTGCTTTGTATATCTTCAAGATATTCAAGCCGTGTTGGTTTCCATGAATTTTCGTCCTGAGCAAAGTGAGCAGCAACTGACGGAACGGTGAAGCAATTACTGAGTAATCGTTCGACATCATTCGCGTATTTCAGCGCAAGATATTTCATTTCGTGATGAAGAGATTCTGTACGATAAATATCTCCATTAGGCAGTACAAGCTGATCATAATTTCCATATTCGGAACTTTGAAACAACCACACGGATACAGGATCGCTCTTGCTGATGTTTTTAATAAAATCAAAAATATCACCATCATAAAATTTTTAACAGTTCGATTTCGTGAAAATAATGTTACGTCCGACGTCCACGCTAATGCATTATGATCAACGATCTCTATCAAAGCTCCCTTTGATTTATGTTTTGATTCGTACAAAATCTCCCCGGTTAGTGTCTTCACACTTATTGGAAATTTAACTTTTTTCCAGCTCAGCAACGTCTTTGATCGTAGCTCCATTTTCTTTAACGCGCTCGGTCCAGTCATTTATCTTTTTACGTCGTAAATCCTTTCGCGTTTGTAAGATGTTCTGTAACTCTTTCGGCAACACAATTTAGCGTCGAATTTTTTCATCGGCAGGAGGTCATCAACGCTAGGCTTATCATTCAGCTGATATTTTTCTCATACACAACTGCCAACACAGGGTATGCTCGCTCATAATATGGTTTGTCAATATCAGTCAACATTCTTGGTTTGGAATTTTTATTTAACGTGACAATACCCCCAGAGCGGTGTGATTCTCTAACAGGATCACGTTTGTCACGGATAATCCATGTCACGGTGTCTGCGTCGTCTCCTGACTGTGTCAGGGCAGCGATAAATTTTATTCTAAAAATGTATCTTTGTTCGTCGAGATAATTAATGATTGTCCTTGCTCGCTGGTCGTTCATTGTAGCATCAATTGGGGGGTTATCGTCGCGCATAATTCTGAATGTTGACCACACATGAACCGCATCATCGTTGCGAAACTCTTTCTTGGCTTCACGGATACTATATGATTAGATTCTGTTTCGTTAAAGCTCGCCTCAGCAGATCAGGGGTTATTCTGTCAAGATCGAATCTCCCTTGAAAAGACTTAATCGCAGATAATCTTGTAAATTCCTTCGGTATATAATTAAGGCAAATATATATTTAAATTAAACATTAATATATAATATACAATGATTCAAGCAAAAAAAAATTGCAAGTGATTTATGACTGGCTGTACAACTCCTTCCAATAAGGCCTGTGTAAATGAATTCTGTGGATACCACCTACAGAGTACGAGACGAGCGAGTCTAGGACCAAAACCGTGTTTGAAATGTAACAAAGGAGACCGGGGAAAATTGCAGTTGTGCGTAGACTGTGGAGGCAGAAAATACAGAGCTTTGAAACGATATTATGATATAAAAAATGATGGTAATGAATCTCCTATAAAAACACTGAAGACTATCTTGGTAGATTTTCGGGCTAGCATCCTACATATTTTTTCTAGTAATAAAATAATAATTTAGACAAATAATATTTACTATATAAATGGAGCAAGGAAATAACGCCGATGAATTTGTGAAGCATCCTATCATCAAGAATTATGAGGCATCTCGTACTGGTGTAATTAGAAACTGTCAACTAAAAATCCCCAGTCGGTTCTGTTAATAATGCCGGTTATCTTATTTTCAGTGTTGGGAAAATAAGTTATCTCTGGCACAGATTTGTGTATGAATATTTTTATGGTGTGATTGAAAAAGGTTTTGTGATTGATGACATTAAGGACCAAAAACATGAAAATTCTTTGAATAATTTGCAGGCTATTACACAGAGTCAAAATTGAAAACTGGGAAGTACTGGTAAATATAATAAATCTGCAAGACCAGTTAGATCTATAAAAACAGAGACATGGGAAGAAGTAGAATTTCAATCGATACATGCAGCTGCCAAATATTTCTGTATTTTTTCCAGCTTCGGTACAACATGTCGCAGATAAAATAACCAGATCAACATTTTCAAGAAAATACAAACAAAGAATAATATTTAAGTATCTAGTGGCAGACGCCACCACTCATAAAATTCAGTGAAGGGAAACAACTCTGTCAAGTAAAGCTTCCTCCAATTGTAGAGAGATTAACAGTAACCTCACTTGTATTTTATAACTACTTCCACTTATAAATGGATTTTTTGTTGTTGTTGTTTTGTGTTTGTTAGAAAAACGTTATCCTTGTTTTTCTGACTTTGTCAGGTTTCTTGCCCCCCCCCCCGCCCGACTTTGTCAGGAACAACAGTCAGGGAAAAGAGAGAAACAGCCATGCCCCCTGGACGTAATCCAGGTGAGCTATTTTTGGATTTCCAGGTACTGGTGACTTTAATAATAATTTCTGAAACATATAATTGTAAGAATGATCCGTGGTCTAGCGCTAACGCTGCAGCTTTTCACACTCGACGCGTGGCGTTTGAATCCCGTGACTGACAAATTTGTCGACGGTTGGCGATAAATCTTATTTATAATAATTGGGGTCCCCAAAGCTCGAAATTAAACAGAAAAATATAATGATAACTGAATATTCATGTACACACACCCCACCATGTCAGCAATGTGGTGGGTGTTATTTTGCACTCTCCCGGGGTTGATTTTGGGGGGTGGGAGTGTGCAAAAAAATTTCAGTTATCAGCATCAATCTGTTGAACGTAGAGAAGGCCCCCTGGTGGTGGTGTAAGTTGAATTTGTGTATAATACTGTAAATAGCTTATGTATACAATGCTGTAAATAGTTTATGTACATAATGCTGTAAATAACTTAATCCTGCAAATGTGCTACTATAGTTAAGATTGTGTGTTGTGCAGTCCATATAAGTTAGGATAGAATTAAGGTTGTGTATTATGCCGTCCATACAAGTTAAGATAGAATTAAGATTGTGTGTTGTGCCATCCATACAAATTAAGATAGAATAAAGATTGTGTATTGTGCCGTCCATACAAGTTAAAGATAGAGATAAGATCGTTTATTGTGCCGTCCACACAAGTTAAGATAGAATTAAGATTATGTGTTGTGGCGTCCGTAAGAATTAAGTTGTATATAATACTGTAAATAATTTGTGTATTGTGCCGTCCATGCATTCCCCAAATTTTTTTATTTAAACATATTTATCGTATAATGAATCACGAAAATATTTAATACAATTATCTCTTCAATTCAAAAATTACATGCCCTCGCCTCCGCTGGTGGTGGGGGTATACAACTTTCTGATCAGCTTGATCCTCAAAAAATCATAAAGGATTTTGAAGCGTGCAAGAACGATTATACAATAATAATAATACAATTATTTCTGCAATTCAAAAATTACATGATGATGATATAAAACTTTCTGATCAACTTAATCCTGAAAAAAATCATAAATGATTTTGAAGCGCTGCAAGAACGAAAATCTGAAGGAAGATATACACTAGCAGCCGAAGACAGGTTTCTTAAATTAATCCAACAGGCAATGGTACACTCACTAAATTGCGTTGATGGTAAACAGGTTGAGCAATTCGTTCCACCCGCTCACGCGATTGAGAAAATTAGATCAGAGTTGTCACGCTAATACGAAACAAAAAAGAATATGAGTGCGCGTGTAAAACAGTTGAAAAATTATGTGCGATTGTAAACACCCTGACTTTTTCAAAAGGGATTGTGAAAGTGAAAGTTGTAACGGATTGTAAACAAAGTGAAAGTTGTGACACAGCGCGCTTTTTGACTATTGCTGGCGGCGTTTGTTTTTTTTTTTTTGGTCGGAAAACTGGGTAGTTTTAATTTTCGGACAACCCGTAAAGTATTTCCTGTAACTTGGACCGTTTAAGGCAAGAATGTGCATAATTTAGAATTTGATCCCTATCATATACATCCGTAATAACATGTTCTCGTTGCAGATCATTTAACTGTTCCTGCGGTAACAAACATTTTTCATCGCCATAATCATAAATAAGTACATTAACACTAAACTTTTCGGTGGGGGGAAGTGTCAAGATTGTTTTGACGGCATTTTCGAATACCTCTTTGTTGTATACAAAAGCTCTTGTGTGCTGGTACATTATATAATACCACATAAACAATGATTTGACATAACTGCCAAAAGACTCAGAAACAGATTATTTATTATAAAGAAATTTTGTATTTTACAAAATCCTCCGAATTTCACTGATTTTAGTCGATTTTTACTTTCCTTGACTCCGTCAGGATTTTACTTGTAAACTTATTATAAGGGATTCATCTCTTAAATCAAGAAGGTGTCCGTGCTGGTTAGTAAGTTTGAAATGCATTCGTGACAACAGCGGATTCTGACATCGTATATAAACCGGATTAACAGGTTCTAACACAATAAAAAACCCAGGTGGGGCTTGAGGGGTGAATGTGTATAAATAATATCCCTGCTGTGCCTGACTGGATTTTTGAAGATCTACTTGATAGTTGTCATCGATAGCATCACATATAAGATTTCTTGCCATCGTTGATGTGATGTTTACAACCCCGGTGAAATATGATGACCTCCACCGTATGGATCATTGTTGGACTTTTTGGGTGTTTGACGGTGGTGCTATTTTTCTCCATTCGGCGATAATTTTTGGGTAGTTTTCATCAATGATATCATTGACGGTTTTTGTTAGTTCGTCGGCGTTAAATCCCGGAATTTTAAACTTTGGTAAATCTGCCTCGGTAATAGAATAATGCTTGAGGAATAGCTGCCTAAGTGTCGTTACGTAGGGGGGTTTAAAAGCAACGAATTCATCACCGGTGATGATCACTGTTTCAATGATAATCCGATTAACATACTTGAGGTCGGATACAACCTGGTTTAGATGTTGCATCATTGTAATGATCTGTTGTTTTTTATCATCGTTAGAATAATCTTGAATGTAACTGGAAAACAGCTGTCGCAGTTTGCTGCTTACTTTTTGATGTTCAGACTTAAAGGCGTAGAGAAATGATTTAATAAAGTTTTCGTCGAGAGTCGGCTTTTAATCATCATCAAATTTATATACAGTTATTACTAATTTAGAAAGTCCTGCACCATCAGACGCAAGAAAATGAATTCTACTGGCGGTATTTATATCATATGCTTCCATGTACCTCCATGGATCAATTTTTCGATACTCTGGAAGTTTTAAAAATATTTGCTAGTTTGAGGTATAATCGGACATTTTTTAGGTTCTAGTAACGCTGAAGGTGGAGGAGGTTTTATTTCCGGCCATCCTAACACAGTTCTGATCGACGACTGATATATATCGACGTTGTAGTCAGGTGTTGATATTTCTAACGCGACTGATAACGTTGGCTCATGAACCGTGATAGCGATTTTAGATTCTTTTCCTCTGATAGATTTGATTCTGCGCTGCAACTCATCGTTGATCTGTTCGATTTGATAACTGCCCACAACTTACCAATCCGGGGTTTCATCAGGTTTGTTTTTATACGCAAATACCAGTAAACTATTTGCTTGCAACCTACCGAATGACTTTGATCTAATATTTGGCCAGCTATGATACACTCACAATTGTACTAGTGCTATTTCCTTAGCTGGAATCACCTCTGGAAGGATAACGTCAAACTCAGACTTGGTTGAGCTCGTTGGTATCATCGTGGTTTTTGGTGGTGTTGTATTAGCGACGATTTGTTCTAGCAATCGCAGTGTTTGATTTTGCGACATTATTATTTAAATCAAGGGAGATCTAAATCTCTGTCTTTGTCCTTGACAGTGTTCTTGTCGGAGACAACGGGGTTTGGATTTCCAATTGCCTCATAGTAAATCTTGATCATTTCTTCGAATTCCTGATCTGATATTATTCCATCGTTGAGACCAGATGATATCAACGATGATAATTTGGCATATGCGCGTTGCCACTAATAGCAACGTTTGATATTCGTGTAATTTATCAGCCGCGCACGTGGATATTTTTTTTTTTTTTAACGATGATATTAAGAATACCAGCAACACCAGTTATAACTGCAAAACTAATTCCTATTACTGGTGCTATTATGTATATGGCTAATAATGCGCCGATGACCGTTACTGTTTCAGCGATTACGGCGGACACCGAGTACACAATTGCGTCTGTGGTATTTTGTTGTTGTTGTTGTTTTACTGTATGCTCATCAATGATATTTTATAGTTGGGCTTGTCACAAACACACTTGCTTGCATCTAAACCGTTGAACGTCAATCGATTGTTTCATTATGTATGTAAGAGAAACACTCAAAGTAGGTGGCATTTTGACGATGAATTCAATATACCAGTAGTACAACACACTTAAACCTTTTTCTTCGGGTTCCACCACGAATGTTTCCTCGTCATTTTGCTCCAAAATCACCAACATGGTACCAGAAGATCTGTTTACTGGATAACTCCGTGAAATTGTGGCAGATATTGAAATATTTGTAGCGCCGATTACTGATAACCTGTATATGCCGGTAACCTTAGCGATATGTTTGATGGATTTATTGAGTGGTGTCCATAATTCTGCTCCAGACGCTACTGTATGTACTACACCATTGGTAAACTGTTTGACGTCAGAGACTTTAATGTCGTCGATGCCTGCTGAAGCTTAAAAAAAAATCATTAATGGCTTTGTTTACGTTTTTGCGAAAATTTGCAAACGCGTTGACATGATCATTATAATCAGATCTAAACATGGCCATTCCATTATTGATTGCCATTGACGATGTCATCATCAGGGCTTTGCTATTGTCGACGTATTTCTTCGTTGCAGCCTCATCGCCTAATTCTGGTTCTCCCAAATTAGTGATTTTATTTCCGCTCATGTTGAGACTTTTATACATAATATATCCAGTTCTTTCGATGCGTTTAGTAATCTCTTCCATGAGCGTTCGAACTGATTTCTTCGAGTCCTTATTCTTGTCTTTCTTCAGTAAACACCACTAAGTTATGTTCGGTCGCATCTGAAACCCGCAGAGTAATATCTTTCGATTCGATGTTGCTGGTCTTTAACCGTCCTTGCTTATCCTGAAAACAACAACTTAATTTTGGTCCACATCTTCAAGACTCAAAAGATTAGAGAACTCATCCTTGATCTCGTCGACGTTTGCATATTTGGACAAGTCACCTTGAGGCTTGCCTCGAGCAGATCTTCCATAAATATTACCGCTGTATATTACACTAAGGCCTGTTATGAACGACCACTTGTATACTCGTGCATGACTTTATGAGGCGGTGTTAAGGACCTTGACACAGCGTCTAGCACACCGAATACTTCACGGCCACATATAGGGGGATCAGTCATTGTCTGTGTTGGTAATGTTGGATACCAGACGAGAGCGCTTTGAAGTCCGCCGACATATTTTAAAAATTCTTTTGGTGGCGTCAATCCATATCAATCAAAATAAACAGATCGACGTTAATCAATCGTGTATGCAACCCAATGAATACCTGGGCCAGAACTTCCATCGAGATTAATGATACCGGTTTCAACACGGTTTGGTTGTTTTGGTAATTGATCACGCATAAAAACACCTCTGAAGGTTTAATGTTTTATTTTTTGCAGCATCAAGTAAATCAAAATTGGACATAGGAAGCATGTCTAGCGAAGTGTCCCTGGCAGTCTCAGACCTGAGCCTCTCGCGGCTGGACTGTACCACGAACGGGGGAGTTCCTAGCAGTCTTAGACCCCACCCTTTTTTGGAAGTCTTTATTCCGTGACCTGTTGCTTTCTTTAATGCCATCCCAGCAGCAGTTCCAACAGCACCAAATGCAGCTGCTTTTGCAACAGCGGCTATCAACGCTGGTATAGCTGCAAAAAGTGGAAATATACTGCAATACGGGAAATATACTTGCCCGTCTTGGCAATGTCTTTAGTGACATCCGCATAAAGATTGAGTCTAAGACCAGTCGCTGATCGTTTGGCATCATGGAAGTGTCTGAGTTGACTTTCCGTCAAGGGATAGTTTATTTTGACCCTTCGGATCGCAAGCGATTTGTGCTGATTTTGAGTAATATTTTTATTCCAGAATTCTTTTTTAATGCTGATCGCAGATTTGTAATCTGACCAGGAGTCAGAGCAATATTAACGTGATGATATGACATTATAACATCATGAGCGATTTAATTACTAATCGTGCAATCGATTACATATTTTCCATTGGAGCATCAATGACTCATTCGTTCACCAACACCTTCAAGCTGCATTGTTATGTCTGAGAGTATAACAACGATTACTCGATAATAAGTAACATCGGCTAGCAGTGCACTTATTCGAGCTCAAAAATGTATGTCAATGACTGACTGTCTAAACAAATCTAGGTGTTCCATCTAGACGTAGTAGATCGGATACAATGTCAAGAAATCCCGCTGAGATATTTGCAACCTGGAATCCACAGTCTGATCACGCCCCATGAATGTCAGACGGTTCTTGATGTCCATTTATCCTCAAAGAAACTTCAATAACCCCAAGTTAGTCACATACCATATGATTTCGTATTTGAGAATTCTCTTGTCGGATATCTTGAAAAGCTATAAATACATGTTGCGGTGCTGAAACTCCCTGTTGTGATACGATCTGCCATGCAAAAGAGCCAACATTTGAGCTCGTGATTGAGTCTGTAATCATCGTCAACCATGATAGCGTTGATTTGCAACCGCTGCCCATAAAAGAAAGCAGCCGTTGTTCTTCAGTAGGTGATGGTGTCATTGACGGCATCCACAACGGAAGTTTTGTCAACGTCATATTTCAGTGCAGCGCCGCAGCTGAAGCTGGATCAACTTCTTCAGCGTGCCAGATAGCTTTCTCGTCCGTGCCCTTTCAAACGAGAACAACTGTGTGTTTGGCCCCTAACATAACTTTCTAACATTTTTGCAGAAACCAAAGATATGTGACTCTTGTATGGCACAGCTAAATATTCCCTGAGGATCAATTTGATTTTTACGTGATGCGAATCCCAGATTAAAATTCGCATTTACAAACTATAAACTCTCAACATCAGCGTTCTCGGCCTCAGCAGTAACTTTTTCGGGGTGTCGAAAAGTATAAGAATCAGCTGTCTGTGCGATCAACAGTATCTTTTGCTAACATCATCGACGGACCAGCGGACCTTGCATAATCATCGCTGTATCGGGATAGCCCCAGAAGTGTTGTAGCAACATCAACGTCATTGAGGCATGCTTCTATTTCTTCACCATCAATGCTGAATAATGCCATAATTCCGTTATTAACAAATCACCATAAGGTTTACCATCCAATTTCAGAATTAGATCAGTGACAAGAAAATAAGATGATCGTACATAATGCTCAACGTGAACCTGTAATGGTCAGGGCGATAAATTCACAATTACCAACATACAAAGCGATCTATGGAGATGGACTCGGCGATGTTGTTCAGGATCTATACAGAAGGATAGCCCCAAAAACAATACAGATTGCAAAGCAACTGGGGATGAAAGCTATTGACGTTGTTCATGATAAAGGTATTGGTGCTGTTGGTGATGTTGCTAGTAAAGCATTCTCAGCAGTCAGGGATAGACTAGCACGACTAATACGCAGACCGCCAGCGGTCCGACCTCAGCCAGTAAAATTGCCCAGCACCGAAGTTATGCCTGCAAATATTAGTAAAATAACAAATCTTGCTGCAAGTGAACGCTTGAAGGAATTAGCCGGTGAAGAAGTTTGGAATATAACTGCAAATGTGGTGGCGGGTAGTGGGCGATCTCATCGTCGCCGACGTTAAACGTCGATGATGCATCATTTTAGACATCAGAGAATATAAATAATGTTCAAACGTGTATCAGATCCAGCATTTGACATGGACGCACAAGTACTCAAGGATGAGTCTGTGCGTGATTATCAATATTATTCTTATGAAGCACGATACCCAGACCAACGTGGACACATCGAACTACAAGTCAAAGATACATCAAGATATTTCTTACCCGCCGAGGCATTAATTGAAGCTCATAGTGACATTAAGACTTATCTTGACGAGCATAAGATCAAAACCTTAGAAAATGATGCTCGTGCTGCTGACGAGTATTTGTTAACTCATAAAGTTCCTTTTGTAGGCAAGTCTTCCACTCAGCAGTCTTCTGGTAAGAAGGTATTTCAGTCTAATACGAGCCCTTCTAAAACTCAATCTGGCACAACTTTAAAAAATCAAGCTTCTGATAAGCTTGATCAAAAATTCTTGTCTATTAATACCTGTACCTATTACAAGAAGAGAGGACACGTTATTTTTGACTGCTACAAATTGAAATATAAGCATCAGAATCAAGACAGACCTATCCCAAATGCTCTTATTTCTAAGATGTCAAGGTCACGGTCATGTATTGAAAGCAATACATTTGTTGGGTCTAAAAAAGTCCAGTCTGATTTTATTATGGAGATTTATGAACCATTCATGTCGAAGGGTTCTATATCACTCTTGGGTGATTTGGCCAATCCTATCCCTATTAAAATTTTAAGGGACACAGGAGCTTCTCAGAGTCTTTTATTATCAGGTACTTTGCATTTTTCTGAGAAGTCTTGAGAGTGTTCTTATTCAGGAAGTAGAGTGCGGCTTTGTTAATGTTCCTCTCCACTGTGTAAATTTGTCATCAGACTTAGTCTCAGGACCTGTGACAGTCGGAATAGTGACTTCTTTACCCGTCCAGGGCATTCAGTTATTACTAGGCAACGACCGAGCTGGAGATAAGGTTAATCCACTTGTAACTGACAAGCCTTCTTTGGATCAGAAAATCGATCCTATTGGAATAGAATTCCTTGAGTTATACCCAGCTTGTGCAGTTACTAGAGCTATGGCAAACAAAGCTCTTGAGAATGGTGTTGATAAGGAAAGTATTCCTTTAGCTGACACATGTGTTGGACAGGCTATTAATGAGGTCACTTTCACTTCTAATTTGGATCAATGAAAAGGTATTTATCCCAGTAATTCTCTTTATTCTAATCAGGGTGACAAACGACAATCACTTGTCGTCGAACAAGAAAAAGATCCTGAGAGCTCCTGTTTGTTTCAAAGGCCCATTAGTAAAACTGAAGCCTGTCTGTTATTTCATTAAAAATGGAATTCTTATGAGAAAATGGAGACCTCCCGAGGTACCTGCTAGTGACGAGTGGTCAGTGAACTATCAAATTGTAGTTCCAAAATGTTACAGACAAGAAATTCTTAGTTTGGCCCATGAAACTCCTCTGGCTGGTCATTTAGGAATTAATAAGACTTATCACACGATCTTTACTCACTTTTATTGGCCAAAAATCAAAAGTGATGTTTATAACTACTGCAGATCTTGTCATACTTGTCAAATGGTAGGAAAACCCAATCAGAAGATGCCTAAGGATCATCTGCAACCAATTCCTGCATTTGACGAACCATTTAGCAGAATTATGGTAGACTGTGTTGCTCCCTTACCTAAGACCAAGTCAGGCTACCATTACTTGTTGACCATTATGTGTGCGTCAACAAGATTCCCAGAGGCAATTCCTCTGAGGAATATTAAAACTAAAACAATAGTAAAAGCTTTGATAAAGTGTTTACTCAATTTGGCCTTCCCAAATCTGTCCAATCCGATCAAAGGTAAACTTTTATGTCTGGAATTTTCCAGCAAGTTATGTATGAATTAGGCATTCAATAATTCAAATCTTCTGCCTATCACCCTGAGAGCAAAGGGGCTTTAAAAAGATTTCATCAGACTTTGAAAAATTTGATTCGATCATATTGTTTTGATACGGGTAAAGATTGAGATCAAGGCATTCATTTACTATTGTTTGCTATTCGAAAATCAGTTCAAGAATCTTTAGGATACAGTCCCTTTGAATTAGTTTTTGGACACACTGCGTGGACCATTGAAGTTGTTAAAAGAGAAACTTCTTTCTAATGAAGATACTGAACATAATCTTCTCGATTTTGTTTCCAATTTTAAATATAAGTTGTCAGAGGCTTGTGAGGTTGTAAGAGCGAATCTGCATTCTACTCAGTCAAAAATGAAATTAAGGTATGATAAAAACTCAAGGGAAAGGAGTTTACAGCCTGTTGATATAGTTCTGGCTCTCTTGCCCATTCCACAAAATCCCCTTAAGGCCAATTATTAAGGTCCGTACACGGTTGAAAAGAAAGTAAATGATTTAAATTACATCATAAATACTCCTGGGAGGCGAAAAGAATAACAACTTTGCCACATTGACATGTTAATGGAGTATATTGAGAGAGATAGCCAGGTAAATCATGCAATTAATTTAGTTGAACCTGTCCCACTCACTGAGGATTTAAGTGACGGAATTCAATCGGACTCCATTGATTTTGGAGTGACAAATCTTCGGAATTCGGAAATTATGAAAAATCTGGACCAGAAACTTTAACATTTGCAACAACAAGAAAGGAATGAACTTGAACAGTTATTATTTAAATATGAGCACTTATTTCCAGATGTTCCTACGAGGACAAACAAAATTTTTCATGACGTTGAAATTGTAAATTCCAAACCTGTGAAACAACACCCATACAGGATGAACCCTCTCAAACAGGAATACTTGAAAAAAGAAGTTCAGTATTTGTTGGAGAATTATTTCATAGAGCCCTGTTAAAGTGACCGTAGTTCACCATGTATACTTGTTCCGAAACCAGATAAAACTTTCCAGATGTGCGCTGATTATAGGAAGGTGATCAGCGTTTCTAAAACAGATTTATTTCCATTACCAAGAATCGATGATTGTATTGATAAAATTGGAAATGCCAAGTATGTCACCATATTTGACCTTCTGAAAGGATTTTGGCAGATTCCAATAAGGTAAAGGGCAAAGGAAATTTCGGCATTCGTGACTCTAGATGGACTTTATCAATATAAAGTAATGCCTTTTGGGATGAAGGGTTCGCCATGTACCTTTCAACGTTAATGAATATGATTGCCTCTGGTCTAGATAATTGTGATGCTTACATCGATGATGTTATCATCTACAACGACACCTGGAAAGAACATTTAGCAACAGTTCGTAAATTCTTTGACAGACTCACTGATGCAAGTTTGACAATTAATTTATCCAAAAGTGAGTTCTGCCGTGCTTGTGTAACATTTGTAAGACATATCGTGGGACATGGACAAGTTAAACCTATAGATGTTAAGGTCAAGGCTCTCTCTGAATTCCCTGTGCCTGTCAGTAAAAGGCAACTGATGCGATTTTTGGGTTTGGCTGGATACTATCGGAAATTTTGTTCCAATTTTTCTAATATTGCTGAACCCCTGACAAATTTATTGAGCAAGAAAAACAAGTTTCTTTGGACTGAAAAATGTCTGGAGGCTTTTGATAAGTTAAATGCCATACTTAAGGGTGCACCAGTTCTTCCAGCTCCAAAATTCAGTCAGTCGTTTAAGCTGTCTGTTGATGCAAGTGATGTTGGGGTTGGAGCAGTGTTGATTCAAGAAGATGGAAATGGTGTTGATCATCCAGTGTGCTATTTTTCTAAGAAATTAAATAAGCAACAAAGAAATTATTCAAAAATCGAGAAGGAATGTTTGGCTTTGATATTGGCATTACAACATTTTAAAGTTTACATTAGTTCAGCTCTTTCTCTGATTGTTGTGTTTAGTGATCACAACCCCCTTACTTTCATCGACAAGATGAAAAACAAAAATCAGAGATTATCAAGGTGGAGTTTGTTGTTACAGAAATATAATATTGACATCAGGCACAAGGGAAAAGACAATTTAATTGCAGATGCACTTTACCGTGTATAGAAATATTATTTGATGTAATTCATAAGAGTTCTTCTTATGTAATTTTTTTTTTTTTACCTCATTTAATTAATTTATGGTAAAAGAAAGCTTTATTATATAATTCTTTCTTTTTCATTTGTGGGGGAAGTGTTATGTATATGTAATTTAATTATTTGTTTATTACTCATAAATTTTTGTATTTTTATTTTATTCTATTGGATGTTATTGTAATGATAATTTTGTCTACTGAATTTGATTATTTTAGAAATTCAAGTCAGTTCTGTTTGACCTGATAAACAACCAGTAGTTGAAACATTGTATCTAATTGCTGACCTTGATTCAGAAATCAGTAAGGCTTTTAGTAAACAACTTTTTCAAAAAAATTGTTATTCATTCTAAGAGTAAGATTCATTTTAGTGGAAAAATATAACGATAGTAATTATTATGATGATAAAAAGAAGTAAAAGGAAAAATAAATCTGCGTAAACACAAGAAATTATGGTCGGGTTGAAGCAGTTTGATAATTTTAATAGCTTTGTATAAATGCTCATGTATTCCACCCATGATCATTCAAGGTTGCAAATAAGATTATCATTCCTTTAAGCCGATTCCAATCCACAACCGTCGGGGGATTTGTTTTCTTATTTTTTTCACACAGAAATGCTGCTTATAGGACATCTGAAGAATTAGTTGGAGATTCAGCGTGGATATATTAACCTGTATGATGGCGCGACACTTTTAAAAAAATTAATTATAATTATTATTAATTAATTATGTAATTATTGTGGGGCTTTTGATCTGCAAAATAGGTTGTAATGCAAAGTGAAAATGTAAAATTTGCAATAAAATGTACGACCTTGTTTTTAACTCGCATAAAATGTGAATTTATTTTAATGAAAATATATCATTGATACCTGAAGGAATTTTGTGTGCATGTCTTTAAAAATATGGACGGGTAGTTGATATGTCTGTTTGTATCATCCGTACCTGATCGTAATCTGTCTAGAACTTAAGTCCAAACAATTTTGTTATCGGTTACAGTATGGCGGCATCCAGTTCGTCGACGCCGAACGTATTTCGGCTTCGTGAACAGTCTAGAGTTGAGCTAAAGAGAGTAATGAATTCTGTACGTATTGCGTAATTAAATGTTTCCAAAGAGTAAAACAATTGTGATCGAAACGTGTTTTTAGAGACAAACTTATGCATCAAATATCGAAAATACGATGTGTACCTATTTTCGAGGGACACCATGTACACACAAATCCTCTTGGTGTTTGGTAGCTTCTTCTTTCAACTCTATGATGTATCCTTCTAAGTTCATTTAATCACCGCCGTGTGAAATGCATGCATGATAATTATATTAGAGTTCTTGTCTAAAGTGACCAGTATCTATTGAGTTCAGTGTTTTGGTTTTTTTTTTTTTCAAAAGAAAGTGTTGGGTTCAACCATTGGTGGAGGCATTAAGTTCCACGTATATAGCCTACAAGTGTTTCTAGACATTCAGTCTTGGTCTAAACTTACACAGTTTAAGGTATGACTTTATTTTCTGGATTGTTCTTGTGGCTGAAATGTGTTCAAGGCTTCTGGTTTGTAAATTCCACTTACAATCTTGTTTACCAGAAAACATACCCCCCAAAAAGTTTCGTTGTTTTCATTTTCATTTTTATTCTACTGCATCAGTAATCAACATGTGGTTCATTTGTCATGGGTAAATGATTTTGCTGTCTGATCAATGGGACCGACAAAGTGCTGGATATTTAGAGGTGATCTCTATTGGGAAGTGCTCTAAAGATAATGTCCCATTACCACTGCAGTTGATAAATACCATGACCAGTGATTGCACAGTATCAAAGTGGAAAAATAAAGAAAAATTCAGTAAATAATGTGATAAACATTACATATAAAAACAAAATTTCCACAGCGAAAATTCACAAATGTAGTCAATATCTTGATATTCATGAGCTGTAGTAAATCTATTAAACAGTTATGATTTATGATATACATAGTATAGTAGCCCAAACCCTCATAAACTTTAATTGTATGCCATATGTTTAGAAAACACCTCTTTTGTATCTGAGGGGATGACAGGCTCCATTAACTTGCCTGTATAACTACTGATCTAAGAACACACACTGCAAAAACACTCATTGTTTGATAATACACCCTAATGGACCCCCTGATGAGTAAAAACAATTTTTATTGAAGAATGTCACCAATTTTGCTTGCTTTGTTGTGTTCAGCATGAGTTTATGATTCAAAAGTACAAAAATGGTATCCATAGCATTAATTCTACATAATGTACCAAACTTTGTAGATGACTAGCACTTGGAGTAAGGAAGAGGCCCACTGATTTTGAAGTAAAATGGTCAAGGTCCTTGCAACTGAAGAAAGGTAAATGGTTTCTACACAAAAATTTAAGTTCTTGATCATGTGTCTACACCAGAGTATGTTGATGATGTACATGTTGAGTGAAAAAGAGCCTATAGATTTTTGGATCAAAGGTTAAAGACTGAAAGGAAAAAAATTATTTTGTTGTGTGCATCATACAGTTTAGTTCTAGATTACAGACCTTGACCATAATTTGTAGAGGGTTGCACATATGGTATAGAAAGACCTGTTGATTTTGGAGTCATCATTGTACAGGCCTAGGTCATTGTGGCACAATAAACAATGGTTTTTGCAGAATATATTTTGTTGCAGGTTAAGGTCTATGATCATATTTTGTGTATGGCTTGCACTTAAGGTTAGAAAAGAACCTATACATTCTGGGGCATAAAGGTCAGAAGTAATGAGCTTGGTAAGCCTAATAAGAAACAAAGGATTCTGTATAGTAAGTTTACATTAAGAATGCATTCCTGGATGTTACGTGGTAGTTGGGTTGTTGTCCAGATTGAGTGGATTATAAAAATATGAAATTAATTGATGGAATGAATAGAGATCTGAGCTAAGGTGTGGGATAGAACAACATGAGCACCCGTATGTAAAATATAACAATTTAATAAATTATACTAAAAAAACAAATTGTACAAGGTACTTGAAGGATACAATTCTATTAGCAAATAATTACCATAAACATTATTACAAAATGCAATTAACTATTCTCTTTATACCGATGTGACAAATTTCATCATAAAATTGAGTAAGCGATTGAACTAAATTGACCAGCATACCTGCTTAACTTGGTTGATTGCTGGTCACTCCAAATCCAACATTAGTTGCAGTTAGAATTGATATATTCCTTTTGCTCTTCTCACTCTCTCTTCCAGCCTCTTTTGGGTCATCAACAGTAATTTGGCTATGCTCTCCGCTGTCTATATAGAGGATCTCAAATGGGTAATGATTTAATATTTATGAAACGAGTTGAATAATGTCCAGCTTTTGTGAGCAAAAGCTGGACATTATTAAACAAGTTTCATAAATTTAATATTAAATTATTATCCGAGATTCTTTTTATCACATTGTTTTATTTTAGTAGAAATTATTTAGATAGAAAGAAGAATGAATAATTTCTTTCATTGTGACAGACGCTGTACCTTTCATTTGTTATGCATGAAAAAAATATAGTCTCAAACAAAGTTGAAATAGTAAAAGTATATGATACATTTTTGATAATCATAAATCAAAGAACAATGTGTCCATCCAAAAAAACAACATTTTACAAAAGACAAAACATTTGTGAACACAAAATGGTCAATGTGTGTGATGTCACTTTATTTGGTACAGTGCACAGTACCGGTTTGAGTTGGACTACACAACACAGTGCTAGTGTTTATGTTGAAATTCCACATCACAACTAAACATTACATTGTTGCAATATTTTTGTGCATTATTTGATTTGAAACATTATGGAAGATGTAAACAAATCTCTTTTTGAGTCAGACTTGCATCACGTATTTACCACGTAAGTATGCTGTAGATGGATAAAGTTCTTTCAGTTGGGAGAGACCGGTTTATGTCTACATTCTTCTGTGAACAAAAGAGAGTTTATTTACTTCAGTAAGTTCACATTTAAACCAAGCTTGTATATAGAGTGGATTCCATGCTACAGATATACCACCCATCCATCCCCACCCCCACCCATGTTATCATCTAAGCAATACTGGTAGTTTTACTTGTTGTTATTGTTCTTGTCTTTGGGGTTTTGCCATTTTTCATGTTATGATATGTTGGGGTAAATTGGCAATATTAAAACAGATGAGACCATTTTTTCCGATTCCCTTTTGAGAGTCGAATCAAAAAATGGTGGCCAAAAATATTTTTTGAAAGAAAAAAAATTACAGATGGTGGGGTTAAAAAAGTTGTCCCACAATTGCAGCCAATCAGTAAAGAGAACACTGCACAATAATTTCATGGGCTTATTTGGACCAATCAAAATTACGTAAAGTGATATGTTGACATGTATAATATCAAAAACATTAAACTGCACACACTGTAGGCAAAGTGTACTGACTGTGTGCTAAATGGAGCTATTTCCTTCTTAAAATAAATAAATAGGCAGCCTAAATATTTTATCATGTTTTTACTTCTAGGATCAAACATTATCCCCTCTTTTGTTATGTAAGATATCATCATATCGTAATTCAACAGAAACTAAGGCTAATATGGGTCATTTTGCAGCCTGACAGCAGAAAAAAAAACTAGTGCAAGAAGATTAATGTTTCTCCTTAAAGGGTTATTTTGGATCCCTAACTGAACTATAACATGAACTAGACACAATAGACCGGTACACCCTGTTGTAAACTGTAAATCATTAACTGGATAAATCGGCAGTTGGCAGTACTTGATTTATTGATTAAAAGAATTCACATCTTAATTATACAAAATGAATCAGTGAAATTCACTTCTTGTCTTAACTACATTATTTGCTAACTAACATTCCATTGGCCTGAACACACTATAACCTAGGAATACTCATTCCTTAAGATGCATGATTCATGTAATTTAAGACAAAAAGGTTCACTCAGTTCTCTTAAACTGAATGAAAGTAATGTATGAAATTCTTAGAATATATGATTCCTATAAGAATCAAGACAATAAATTCGGGCAATTATCATCAGACTCATGTCAAAGGAAAATTGATGTGTAAATTTAACTAAAAAAGTTTTACACAAATTATTGCAAACTCGTACCACAAAAACTAAATAAGATCAAGACAAATGCCTTGTGCTTTCAGGGCTTACTTCTGTCATAGCAGAATCTCTCTGTACCCTTAAGTTCTGTATCTCTCAAACTTCCAGACACCCATCCCTTGGACAGTTTACTTAGTGAGAAAAGATGCTCACTGTTTTTCCTTGGAGTCGAGGCTTTCCCCTTCCATAGAAAAACTTGGACTGACAATTATGTGCTTGAGAATACTTAAAATATTCAACTTCTTCTGGGAACCCCCCCCCCCTCTTCCTTATTTAGCCTAGCCCATCAGGATTAAATGTATCAAATCATAGAAGTTAACATGTCTATCCAGGTTTAAGTAACTCTTCATATTTCTGTGCTTTTTTAATAAACCGATTTCTGGAAGGTCTCATCTTATGACGCTTAATTTCAATGAGTACAAAGTTGTCTCTGCATCAGTTCAACTCTAGTCATTTTCTAATACTTAGACCCCAAATTAAACTTGCCTCATCCATCCCTCTGACCATTATTTACTGGATGCTAATAAAAACAACAATCACACCACAAATAAGGGGTATTAAAACAATTTATTCGAGCATGTCTTGAACCTTTAACACTTTACCTACACACATTCATCAACTTAATTGGTTATGTGTCACACTGACCATGCAGTGTTCACTCAGTTATGTGGTGCCATAACATTTTACAAAGTTCACATTATGACACTGGATCTAAGTTCTAAGTCACTGAAACCCATTGGTCAGTAATCTCCAGAGTTGACCATTCCAGTGCCTACATAGAGGACTGTTACATAGTGGTGGAAGTATAATGTGCCATTCATAGTATGTGTTTTCTAAGTAAATCCTCCAATGTGTCATGTGCTGTACTCATACTATAGACTCGTCTTGTTACAGTAGGAGGTGGATGTGGGAGAGGCAAAGATATTTTTATGTGAGCAAATTATTTACCATTCCACTAATTAATAGCAATACATGTATATTGCTGTGATAATGATTATAATATTAAAAAAAATTCATTTTCAAAGATGTTTTAAAAATATAAATCAGCTGTGCTAGTAACTTGAATAGAAATATATCTTTTGAATATCAGTGTTGCTGAAACACCATCAAGCAAGCTTGGCCAGACCAAACCTAAATCATACTAGAATTTTTTATTTCAGTGCACTTTTTCTGTTGTTTTTTTTAAATATTTGTTTCCCTATTTAGAATAACAGCATCATATACATCATATACTTGCTTTACTTAACATATTATTTATTCCAATTGTTGGGGTTACGGAGGTCATGGGATTATGCCCTTGGACATAACATGTGCCAGTAGGGAGGGGTATCATGTTGCTTAAAATACGGTTGTTGTTTTTGTATGTAAATTTTTATGAAATATTTCCATTGTTCACATTCCATTTTGATATCCTGCACATGACATCTCATTTTATTTGCTATTCTGCTGCTACCATGGTATACCATAAAAAAAAATATTGATTTAAAGTATCAAATCAAATGGAAAAGGTGCTCGAAAGAAGTAGACGGTAGCTTTTAAAGGTTTTTAAATATATTTAGTTATAATAAAAATATGTATTTCGAAATTGTGTATCTGCTTATTAATAAAAATGTTTATAAAAATCTGAATGGCAACACATATCTGTTGTACTGATTTTATTAATCAAACACAATAGGATCCATTATTCATGGTATTTACATGTCTTACGAAATAAAATTAAAATATAAATTATTTAGATAAACACATGACATTAACCTTTTTTTTTGAATATTCATCCAAACATCATTGAAATCATGAAAATATGTATAAGACAATGTAAAATGATGATGATACTCATTAATTTTATTTTGAATATTTTAATTAATACTGGGCCCTTTATGACATCATCCCAGTAACTATATTTAACAAAGAGAGTCAACCATTTCCTTGACAACTAAAATAATAAATTGTCTCATTTCAGTTTGATGGACGAAAGGATCTGGTGATAGATCCTAAGTTAATGCAACAACTGGATCGTATTGCCAATGTTACTTTTCTGAAGGTGGGTAATTTATTCAAGCATTCATCATTGCAGGGTACATGCTAGGGGAGATTCAGGTTATATGGTTACCCCAGTGCCTGTCATTTCACCTGAAAACACAGAGAAATTGAAGTTGACATTGTCTTTTGTGAGTTGGTGTTTTCCCTCCTCCTTTCTTGCCATTAAATGCTTTTGTATTCTGTAGTTAAATCTCCAACACGAGTCCTCACATTCATTAATTGAGACCCAACATTGTAAAAGAAAAAATAAGAAAAAATCCACAAGAATTTCAGTACTGCATACAAAATGATCATCACTGCAGGTTATAGAAAGTGTGTTACAAGTCTACATGGTATTTCTTCACTGTAATGATAATACACTGGACAAAGCTAGTCTTAATTGTACAAAATGTGTGTAACTCACCATCAGTCCTGCTAATCCAAAGTGACACACAAGTCTTAATAACTGTTTAAGATATATTTGAAATCGATACAGTGCTCAGAAAATAGGATAACCAGATGCCCTGGGCTCCCCCAATTCTAGATTGGGCTTCTCCCTTATAGTAAGTGAGTTGCCTGTGCCCCCAAAAATTATAAAATTTTCCAGAATGAAACGTTGAGCTTATTGATGAAATGCAGCATTTTTATTTTGAAAAGTTTTTGAAAGGTTCTGGTATATTATTAATACTCAGACCCCTATTCATCTTCGTTAGCCAAGGTTCAGATACAGTAACCCTATCTACACCTTGGCATATTGAGCAGATATTTCTGTGCTTCAGATCTGTGACTTTCATTGGATATGGTGGCAAGCCACTGCATCCAATCAAAATTAAGTTTTTCAAATTTGAATACTTTTCCTGCATGATAGAGATAAGGGGAGCACACAACTTGAATGGACTGATTAATAAGCGATTTCCCACTGCAGGACCATGTTTGTACAAATACCTTTCACTCAAAAACACCTTTAATGGCTTCCCTCTGGTACATAGTCATAATTTCGATGTTAAACTTACAAAACATCCTTTTGAAGTCAGTTGCCTCCACCATTTTTGGCACATGTACAATGCACTGCTGTTACATGCTATTGGTTAGTTGGCATTACATACTAAGGGAGGCAACTCATGAAATCCAACAGTTGTCACTAGTACCAAGCACTAAAATATCTGTTCAATCCGCTAAGGTGTAGATATTGAGTCTCAATTTTTTGGTCCTTTCACCTTAGGAGGATCATCTGCTTAATTGCTTTGAATGCTAAAATGTTTGTGTTCTTTTAAGGGTAAACAGAACCATTTCTTTTCTCTGTATTCCATTTGTTACCTATAATTAGCACTTAGTTGTACTGTGTGAATAATAATGAACTGTCCCTTGCTCATGCTGACTTATGCATCACTGGTTAAATATGTAAATTGGTAATTTTGTGATTGTCTGACAGTTAAGCTAAGCTAGGGAATTAGCAAGTTATAAAAGGCGCCCCCCCCTGCTATCTGCTAATTCCATTGATAGGGAGTGCATGTTATCTGTAATTGTGACACATCCACAGTACAATGACATAATGACATGAACTTATTACAAGCCTTGACTTTTACTGATTAAAATGAAAATAAATAATCTATATCTGTCCAACTTCATTTCTGTTTTCAATCTTGATTGAGAAACATGGAGATTTTCGCAGCATTCAGAGAATGAAAAGCTACTCCAGGGCATTGAATACTCATTTCTACAGATGATGAAATACTACACACAATCTGTCCATTGACAAGAATGCAATACTGAAGATACACAATCAGAGATCACAAGAGCAGATGTGTATGCCACAATTATTCAGAATACCATGCCTGAGTATACATAAATTTATGAAATGTTAGTTGTGAGACCCAGTTCAGCAGAATGTGAAAGATGGTCCAGTCTCATGAACAATATCATGTGTATAAAGGACTGACCATTTAATTATGGATGGTGTGATGTTTCAGCATAATTATAAAAAAATACGGAGGTGTTGGTCAAGTGGGTTTTATGTCAGGGCAAGTAATTTCTTTTTGAAGGGGTGTTTAAGCCACAAAACAGAATTTTTAATATTATTTGTGCAGGCCTGTGTTTGGCATGAAATTATCTGCGCAATGCAGGAAGTAAAAGATAATTTAAAAAATTTCAGTTTTTCAGATGGTTTCTTGTTGTTTGTCAGTGTACCAGCAGTTGTGCCACCCCATACAAGAAATTTATCTATATTTTATGTTTGTCTGAGTTTGCATGATTATGATTCATGTTCTGCCAGTGATTAAACTGTTGACTAGCTGTAAATCTTCAATGTGGGATTTTTACTGATACAGTACCCATTACTTCAAGAGTCTGTTTAATACAGAATGCAACAACAATGGTGTTTTGTTCAGCTTGCCATATTCCTCTAGCTGTAGTTAGATACCAGAAGCAACTGTCACATGCTCTACAGCCAAGTGCCCATTTCTTCAACAGACTAGTGAAAATGTTTAATACAGGATCAGTAGCATTCGTTATTTCAAGTTAAAGATGAAAGAAAGCACTGTGGTGTGTGTTTGTGTGTGTGTTGACAAAAGACAGATATGTGCAAGTCTTGTTTCTTTAAGGATTTACCAGAAGTGTTGGTAATATTAACTGTTATATTTAATGTGATAATGAATAGGTGACACTGGATTAATGTGGCCTCTTACCAACATAACCCAACACTACAGATTACATGGAGGTAAATCCAGCACTGTACTGTAGATATCCTGGGACCACTTTAATGATGAAACATTTGTCATTGGAAAATAAATCAGATTTAATTATAATTCATTTTGAATTGTTCCAGTCTCTCTGGGGGCAGTTTTTCTACCCTTGAACTCATATCTTTGTCTGTCAATTCCGATTTATTGCTTGTACATAAGAAACAGTGTATGATAAACAGAATTTCCAAAAATTGACTTCCCAGTCCAAAACAATTTAACAGTTTAATTCCTAATAAAACCACTGAACAAATAATGAAATCTTCAGGGTTCAAATTAGGGCCATACAAATGGAAGAGTGACTTCTCTAGATAAATGGAGGAATGAGGGAGTCAAAGTGAGAAATCAGGAAAAAGTTAGCATTTTTAAATACAAACATATGTAAAATCAGCATACTTGCCTGTTTAATGGATACAGAGTTGCTAAAAATGCATTCAAATTTTTATATGCATTTTTCAGATCAAGTAAAATAGCTTTAATTTAATCATTTAAGCAAGTGTCCTTGGCATATATGCTTGTATCATAAGAAGTCAACTCATTATTTTGGCACAGTTATTACGAAACTTAAATTCATGAAAATCTTGTTATTGCTACTCCTCCTGCATAGATGGTCCTATTAACATGGGGCTTTTACAAGAAGACTTCTTGTGATATCTGGTTGGTCCTATTGACATGGGGCTTTTACAAGAAGACTTCTTGTGATATCTGGTTGGTCCTAAATGAAAATTGTGCTGCTATTAGATCCAGTATGGCTGCTATGGTGTCCATTATGAAAATGTTGTTACTGTTACTCCTTCAGAATAAATAGTCATACTGACATACAATCTTAATGAAATGACTACATATGATGTGTCGTTTGTTATAAATAAAAATGGTACCTGTTTGGTCAAGAATATCAGAAATGGATTCAGCATTCAGTAGTTAAAAAGAAGAAATGGTCTTAACTTTTGGATTCTGGGAAAAAAAATTTCAGTCAACAGAGCATCAGCTGTCTCGAGGGATTATTTTTAATGTTGTGTCCAGTCTCGATTTTTCATTTCAAAAGTAGGCAACAGTATTGGGCATTATACTCCTTTCTAAACATACTGCTTTACTGGTTTTTCAGAAAGAATGTGAAGTGGAAAAGATTTTCAAGTTGGACCCACTTCAGAAAGCGATTGTTGGATGTGCAAAGTAAGGAGAACTTATAATTGTACATAGTACTGCATACAGTGGCCATACTGTGGTATATAACATGTCTTACAGGAGACCAAATTTAGGACAGTGGAATTATTCAAATTATTCTGATAATAATGTTTGCAATCATACTCATAAAATGAAAGATTTTTTGTCCCTCTAAATGCATTTTGATTAAGATATTTGATTGATGCAAAATGTATTTTAAAGGTAGTGGGAAAAAAATCTTCAAAGTATACATTTTTTATTATATTTGTTGAACGGATTAAAAATTATTTCTCAGGTAAAATTTATTTCAACAAAATTTACTCTTAAAATTAAAGAAGAGTTTGTTTGTCCAAAATTACTTACTGCATTACCTGCCGTGAGCAAGTCTTGTTTTGCTGTTATGTGTGATGTCATTCTTGAAAATGCCAACCAGCCACTGATGTAGAAATGTACCATTAGCATGGTCATTTCAAGTAATTTTAGCCATTTCAGTTTCTTGCATTTCCAGAGGATCACTCTTCATTTCATAAGCTATTACAGATTTTCAGCAGTATAATCTGTACATTAGCATATTCGTTGTTCAGTCGATTTGTTACTTGAACATACACATCAGGGACAGGTAGTACCTGTACCATTATTTGTGAACATCACAATCTTGTATGCAATCATAAGTGATGCAATAGAAATTTATGAAAACAAGTATTGAGTTTTCAGGCATAGAAGATTCATAGATAAATTTAGACAAACCTCCATATTTAACTTTCAGATGTATGTATACTTTCAAATTTGTAATGTCAATTAATTTAAATCTCTTTATATGTGACATATATAATCGATGAAATCTTCCTTGGCTGAAATTATATTTTAGATCAATTTAATATTTGAATGTATAAGTGATAAAATCTGCAATGATGTTTTCATTTTGACAGTTCATTTGTACCTGTCAGTCTTTTTGAGTTTTGTTCCACAAAGAATTTATGTGCCTTTTATCTGTCTGACCTCTTCATTACATTCTGACCTTACATTACGAATCACTGAATGTTCTGAGTCATGCATTTATAATCTCTGCTGTGCAGGAGATTGTACCTGGTGCGTCCCAAGATATCGAACATGAAGTGTATTGCAGATCAGATACTCCATGACAAGTCCTATAGGGAAGAGAGAAAATACCGGATAGTTATGGTCCCTAGAAAGGTACAGTAGAACCTTTATTAAGAAACTACTAATGGAAAGCCCAGTTTGTGTTCTCGTAAGACAAGTGGTTGGTTAATCATGGTATTTTTATCATCGTCTGTATCTTACATGGAGTTGAATTTTATGTTCTCTTTAGACAGATATTCTCGTTGATTATGTGGTCTTCAACACAGGTTTGACTGTACATTGTTTGACTGCACTTTGTTTTTGCTGAGAACAACATCCATCAAAATACAGCTCCCACAAAAATTACAGCCTCCATCAAAATACAGCTCCCACAAAAATTACAGAACTGAAATGGATTTAACATCAAATTAGCCCTGCTGTACAAGTTATGGAATGAAATTGTGGAAACATGTTGTACAAGTTATAGAATGAAAATGTGAAAATATGTATGCTGTACAAGTTAGAGAATGAAAAATGTGAAAATATGTATGCCATACAAGTAATGGAATGAAAATGAGAAATTACGTATGCCGTACAAGTTATGGAAATGAAAATGTGAAAATATGTATGCCGAACAAGTTATGGAATGAATATGTGAAATTATGTATGCTGTACAAGTTATATGGAATGAAAATGTGAAAATATGTATGCCATACAAGTTATTGAATGAAAATGTGAAAATATGAATGCCGTACAAGTTATGGAATGAAAATTTGTAAATATGTATGCTGTACAAGTTATGGAATAAAAACGTGAAAATATGTATGCCATACAAGTTATAGAATGAAAATGTGAAAATATGTATGCCGTACAAGTTATAGAATGAAAATGTGAAAATATGTATGCCATACAAGTTACAGAATGAAAATGTGAAAATATGTATGCTGTACAAGTTATGGAATGAAAATGTGAAAATATATATGGTGTTTATTGACATTGATAACATAATAGTATATGTGTTTATTTGAGAATGAGAGTAAATGAACAATCTCTTATACTTGTCAAGCATATTTTTGTTCAGAGAAATTAATTAATCAGCCTAGAATATCCTCCTAACATGAAGTAGGGCTGTAGTAAAGTATTGTTTTCGACTTGCAGAACCAGTTAGTGAGCAGCATTTTGAAAAATATTTTTTCTTTCCTTTATGATAAGAAAATAGCAAAAATGTTTGCTTGAGACTTACTGTCCATAACAGTGCAATAGCAGATGTAAATATGCATTAAAACAAACTTTAAAAATACAGTAATATTGGTGCAAAGCTGTACTTTGTCAAGCTCATACAGTATTTTTGGTTAAAATAGTCTACCAGGTGATTGTTATGGTACTCTTTTCAACATTGGTAACATTTGATTATGATCATATGCTTCATTGTATCTGATAGTATATGTAATTTTGCTGTCATTATGGGTATTGACACCTGCTGAATTTTGGTTCATTAGCCCAGATGACTAGTGTCAGTTAAAATGTTACTAGTCCCTTTGAAATTTTACTTGGTGCAAAATGCTGGTATCTTGAAAATTGTGGTACATTCAGGTTTGTACTCCTCTATTTTGTATTAGGGATCGGACTTTTTGTCTCAAAAATGGAGTTATAATTAAAAATAACCCAATTAATTGCCAAAGGGTTTGAACATTAATTAGGGTAAAGTTTATTCTAAATCCATTTTAGAGAAAGAACAACAAGTTCCTGTGATCAGTCACTACACAAAACATATAATCTAGTATGGGCAACCATGTGCAGTAATCATCCAATTGGATCTTGTGTAATCTAGTGCTAGCAGTTAGGTTGCTTTACTATTTAGCTGCTTGTATTTTGATCTGTATCTGACTAATTAAAAGCACAATATTGCTAAAATATCTAATTTCTCTGTCAAATACATAACTCACTCACATTAATATTGGGTATTACTCGCTGCTACCTAAAACCCAGCCCTCTCTGCAAGACAGATAAACAAAATACACCTCTCTTTCCTCTCTCTCGCTCTCTCAAAAATGTAGATGAAGCAAGGTATTTTTTACAATTCAACTCTTTTTCTTCCCACTTGGTGGCCACCGGCATTCCCAGTGTAACCAGTTTAAACTTTTGCTTGCAACTTTGTACAGTGCTGCCAAGAATCTGTTCAAACTTATATTTAATTTTGACAGTCCATCATTTATTTTCAGTTGCATAGAAAATCCAGACATTATACATTGTGTATACATTTGCATAATTTCTGGTGAATTTTATTTGTACTTTTGCAATTTATTTACTTTTGTTATTGTCCATGTTCTACCACTCAGTAACACTCATGTTCTCATGGGTGTAATTGTAAGGTGCTGTTAAGCTTTGATCTCTTACACACTTAGGTTGTTTTGGCAATGTGAGTTTACCTATTTAAACACTTTGTATGTTTGTTTTATACACTCTTGTGTTTTTCCTCTCATTTTTATTACAGAGAAGCCATTCGAGTGCAAGAAGTGTTCACACTTTAAAGTTGTGGAGAACAACCATGAGACATGCTTGGATTGCACAAACTCCACACATATACACATATGTAGTGTGTGTTCGTTACAGACAGAAGACATGTGGTCCAATGTCCCTCAAGTCATATTTCATCCTCTCTATGCTTTCTGGACAATCAGAGTATGGTTTTGACTGTCATGACTGTCATCTGGGTGTGGTGAGTCAGCTGTCTGATCATGTCTTTTGACAGTTCCTACAGTTACATCATCATACACCCAGCAAACCAACTTTGACTTCAGATGCGAGTCTGGCCACATCCATGATACCATTACGTGGCAAACTGGCATCACATTTGGAGCTATCTGACTTTTTTTTTTATGCAACCAACTGCACGAAACTGGTATTCACCAGCCAGAGTTCCATGCTGGACATGACTCCTCCATTGCTAATAGCATATTCTACAGGTAGAACCTTGTTTATGCATTGTGATCATTCTTCATCATCT
Source organism: Megalonaias nervosa (assembly GCA_016617855.1). NCBI lineage: Eukaryota > Metazoa > Mollusca > Bivalvia > Unionida > Unionidae > Megalonaias > Megalonaias nervosa. The sequence goes on along the minus strand of JAECUM010004701.1, from coordinate 27,363 downwards.
TTGCTGTATGGAATGCAATGCACCAGGTTGCAGAATGTACAGAGCACAATCTCCCAGTCGATAAAGGGGGTGACATGGACATGCCTGAAGATTCTTATCAGCTATGGAGAGGACAGAATTTAGTTTTAAAGCTGCATTCAAAGCAGTATAGAGAATATTTACACCATTAGAATATCCTCCTCCGCAGGCAGTAAATCGTACTTACAAAGTCAAGGTCTTGGTGGACATAGTGATTGTGAATATTTGTCTTTCAGAATTTTGCCTCAATCATCAAAGATTGCAGAAATTACTGCACGTCTTTCTGATAAAATTCACAGCTCTGATAATTCAAGAGCCTTCTTTTCAGTGTGTCATTTGCCTGCAACTTTCTCATCACACTGGTACAAATCATATTCTGATGTTTATTATTCAGACTTACTGACGGATGTTACTGCCTTCAGCCTATCTGCTCTACCCTGTTATAAAGTGGACAGACAAGTGTTAAATGCCACATCTAAGTTGGTTAGTAACATTGTGTTGACTTCCTTCCTATTAGACTTGGCATTGTCAGTGATCTTTCACCTAGTGGAAAAGGCCAGAAGTGACCGTGCCTGGGATTCAGTAAGCTGTATTGCCAAGGGCTGCTCACAACATGTTGGGGAATGCCCAAATGGACTCGTGTAACCTGAATTTGATAAATAGAGACTAATTCCTACAGTCTTCTTTCAAACCACATCATGTGGTAACCTTGCTCTTCCTCCCTTTCGGTTCTCTCCTTTTGTTCTATGGATGAATTGACGAGATGAGAAAGCAGGAGTTTCTCCTTAAGCTCTCCATGCAAGTCCCAATCTTTGCATGTTGAGAGATGAGGATGAAACAACTGACACCAGAGTTCTTAACAATAATGACATCCTATTCATGGCCAAAAAGGTTATAGGTGCCCATGTGCCCATAGCTTCTACAGGTAGGTCAGAAGGGGAGAGAGAAAACAATATTTCTTCTCCTCCAAGCTTCCTGTCAATGACTTGCCTTCCCTCCCAAATGCTGGCAGCCTTCTTGTGGGTGTCAAACTCCTTTTGTTTTGCCACGCTTGGATCAACCTATTTTCTGAAAAATGATTGAGCAATCCAAGTTGTTTCATAGGGGCTCTGGATTTTTTTCATACAATCCCCTTCACTTCCTATTACATCCTTCTTGGAGATCCCAAGTGATTCCACGAAGGCAGATGTTTTACAAGGAGAGACAGATTTTTCTCATAAAGTTGTTGGTAGAGGTAGTCCAAAAACTGAACACAACAAGTTTCTATTCCAGACTCTTTCTCATTATGACAATGAACATGAAATTGAGACCTGTCATAGAGTTGAGCAGACTTGATCAAAATTTTACTGTCTTGAAATTCAGGATAGAGAGTAAGGTCAACCCATCTTTCTTTGTGATGCAGCAAATGCACGATTAGTCTTGACTTATCTGATCTGTTGTTTTCATGTACATATCCACAAGGCATGATGCGAATAATGTCACTTTGCCAACTGCAGGGTAGTGTTCCAATTCCACACCCTTCCATTTGGCCTCAATCTTGGTACTTGGGCCTTCACCAGGATATCATATCCCTCTTTAGGACATCCTCCTCAACAGTGTTGGTGGTATGCTTGAATGATGTACTGTATTAAAGTTTTGAATTATTCACAACATGAACTAATCTACTTTTTATAGTTTAGGGTGGATAGTTAGTATAGAGAAGATGGATCTTGTCCCTTTTCAACATTTTGTTGACCTAGGTATGGAGTTTCTAACTCATATCAACCAGGTTTGTCTTCCTCCCATACAGATCAACAGTATTGAACAGAGAAGGTATCTTAACGCCTCAGCCTATTCAGTGCAGCAGCAGACCTGTTATACTTCAACCTCCATTACATGCCTTCGATGCATACATCCCTTATGGCACAGTTGTGCCCAGTCTTGAATTGTTTATATCACCATATTACAGTCTTTACCAAAATCAAACACTTTCTGCTTCAGTTGCAAAGCAGGGAATGGCTGGTAATAGTAATACCTTTAAAAGACCAACAATTGGAAATCTTTGTAGATGCCAGTTTGTTGGGTTGGGAACACGCTTATTATAGGACTTTGTGACAAGTGGATGCTGCAACTGAAGGTTCTTCACATCAGTCTCCTGGAAATGAAGTTCATTCTCAATAACTCCCATGCTTGGGTAGAATGCATCCAAAAAAAAAGGTTCTGATAATGTCAGACAATTCAGTCATGGTGACATTTGTGTTTAAACAAAATCACCAGACATTTGTGTCATGGTGTATGAGTACCATCGTTGATGTGCTGAATATCATATACAAGTCCAACAAATCCTGGGCAGGCTTAATGTCCAGGCTGACTCATTATCAAGGAAAGGTCAGCTACTTCCTATGGAGTGGTCTCTTCATCTGTCTCTTGTCCACTGAGCCTTTGATCTGAGGGTCAGACTGAAACTTGAACTATTTGCAATGAGGGGAAACAACTGTTATATATATTTAATGTGCATTGTTTATTAGGTTTTTTAAATTCATTATATGCTGTGGGTTATGTAAAATTGTATCTTGTAGCAGACTTTGTCCAAAATCAAATTCATTGTCTACCTGACCAGAATCATTATATGCTGTGGGTTATGTAAAATTGTATCTTGTAGCAGACTTTGTCCAAAATCAAATTCATTGTCTACCTGACCAGAATCATTAATTTTTTTTTTTTTAAATTCTTTAAACAACTACATCATAGCTAATATTTTCTCTGTGATTGGGGGTTTAATATTAGGATCATAATCAATAGAAGCAAACATATTTACCCTGGTCTGAGTCAAGGGCATTGTGTTTACCATGTTCTTAATTATAATTTTAGTAATAGATTCTTCTAGAATGGAATTTTCCTTTAAATAATAGGTTGTTTTTTTAACAAAATCTTAATTGTGACCTAGTTCAAGGAGCGGGCTTTATAATCTTGTTTGCTGGAAACATTATTTATTGCTTAACATATGGGCAGAAATTGTTTATATTGTTGTATCAGATTTTGATCTGGGTGAAATTATAAATTATTCTCTGGAAATACAAAGTGCTCTATAATATTCTTGGAAATAGACATTAACTGGCATATCATTACAACTCAGGCCATTGGTACATTAGTACATTAGAGACTACCGGCCACTACAGGCACATCAGCATGTTCAGCATTGGAAATTATTTGAAATACTTCTAAAGTTTATTCAGGACTTTATTCATTAGGACTTGTGTTAGTAATTCTAGGATTATTTGGGATTAATTGTGTAATACCGTAGGTGTTATGTATATTTAATTTAATTGTTTGTTTTTAGCTTAAAAAAATTTTCTTTTTATTTCATTACATGCTATTGTAATGTAACATTGTATGCTAGACTTGACCTTGTCCAAAACTGAGTTAATTTCTGCTTGACCTGATTGACTTTTTTTATTTTTCTTATTTCATGTCAACAACTAATACATAGTTAAATTATTCCTTATGTTTATGGGCTTATTATCAAGATCTTTATTAATAGAAGAAGTAAATATGTTTATTTGGGTCAGGGTTTTGGGCTTTCCTAAGTGAATTTTACAGGTTATGGTTTTGATTTTGTAAACATCAGGATCATTCTAGAAGGTTATTTTCCATTAGGAAATGCATTTTTTTAAATAGAAAATGCTAATTGTGATCTGAGGTCAAGCAGAGAACTATATAATCTTGTGATTGTGAAGACTTGGTCATTCATGCTTTAACATCTAGCACTTTCAATTTGTATTATGTTGTGACCAGTTTGGGCTGAATTTTATTTTCTTCAAATTATTGAATTCAAGTGATTATTTTCTCTGGAAATACAAAAGTGCTCTGATAAAATTAATGGATAAAAACATTCACTGGAATTTATACTGAATTTAAACCTGGAATTATATTATTGTGATTCAACAAGAGACCGTTGATACATTAGCACTCCATAAGCTATAACAGACACGTCATCGCCTTCAGTTTTGGATATTTCCGGGACTTTTTCTGAATTTTATTCAAGACTTTAAATTACTAGGACTTGTGTCTGATCTAATTCTTGGATTATTTTGGGAGTTAATTTTCGCAATACCATAAGTTCTTTTTTCTCATTTTCACTTTCTATTCTAGGGAAATAAATTATTTGTTAAATTTTACAAAGTTTGTTCTCTTTCACTCTTTTCTGTTACTTATTTTAAGAGCATAGACTCATAACATAAGTTAAATTTTCACTTTGTGTTCTAGGATAATAAATTATTTGTTGAATTTTACAAAACTTGTTGGTGTTAGCTATTTTTTTATTACTTAGTTTAAGACCATAAAATCAATAACAACAAAATGCTCACCTTTGTCTCTCATTTCCTGGACCAAGAGGCATGGACTGTCAATACACTTTAAATCATTTGGGAGGGAATATTGTTTTCTGCCTTTCCTCCAGTGGTTCTAATACCAAAACTAATAGAGAAAATGATATGCACAGACTGTAAAATAGTTTTGATTACTCCTCTTCAGTCTGCAGAGGAATGCAACTACTGTATGGCCCTCCACTTTGAAAGCATGTAAGGGGAAATGATGGGTTTTCAAGGACTAGTATCATGTCACACCAGTCTCAGCCTTCACTCCCAACTGGCTAAACCTAGCCACTATCACAATCAAGGGATACCATTCTATGATCTCTAGACACATTAAAACATCATGGAAGAGATGATATTAGTCACAACAAGGACCTTTCCAATTTGCTGTAGAGTGTTGACTTATCCAGACCATGCTCACACACCTTGTTCCAAAAATGGAACCTCTTCTGGTTTTTGATTTGGCTTGACTTATCCAAGTGTGATCCCCTCTCTTCTGCCTCACCGAAGCAGTTATCATGGAAGACTATTGCTGCTGGTTACAGAAGGAAAGGAAGACATAATCCTGAAATTAATTCTGCGTACTCTGAATGTACATGGGATCAGGTATGACTCCAGACAGTTTTGATTCAAGAAATATGAACAATTTCAACAAGAATGCAATATCTCAATTTGAGAACTAGTGGAGTCAGCTGGCATGCCCAGTCTACTTTCTTCAGCTTCTGTTTATATGATGTGGCCTCGCAAAGGAGAGAGCTGAATCTGCGGCAAATGAAAGTACAACTTCAGCCTCAGGCATGACTTGCACCTTTTGCTGGACTTACCTGGGAAACTTTTGAATGTCAGACACTAACCAAGTGTGGGATTCCACAGGGATCTACCATGCACAGGTATAAACACATTGTCTTCATGGTCATTAGTAATTTCCCATACCTATAATGGTTACGTGATACGATGAGACTGTTGTAGATGGGTGATAATTCAGGTACCCCATTGCTGTTTAGTGTTGGCCTCATCTATTTTATTTTGATCACCTACTTCACCTTCCAATTCCATATATTGTCCTCTGATGTGATCACCTTGGTTTGGTTGGGGACAATGGAATGTCTTATGTTGCTGCGATGTTCATGCATGACTGATGACTCTCTACTGATGTGTTCCTTAATCTTGGTTTCTAACACTGCCTGTTTCTTTTCTCACAATAAACCACACCACATTTTTTCATATTTTCAGTTTTGCCCTTCACAAGTGTGAGTTGTTGTCTTAAAAATTTGTTATAGGTCACGTGCTCAACATTAGTCGCTAATGAAGGCAGTGTGATATTGCAGAAAATTTCAAACTCTTAAGATATTTGTGCTGAGTATGGGAAATTATTAATGATCATGAACTATCCAGAGCTAGGAAGCAACCTTTTTAGTCCCATTGTCTTTGGTGATGCTAAACTCACATTAGAAGTTCATTCTTTCAGTAGAGCGATCATCATCCTCCAACAGGGTGAGCCATTTAGAGGTTGGATGCTCAAACATTTCCATCTCCTCTTGGAGTTCTCCTAATTTAATGTGATAAGGTAATGTATTTGACAGAGAAAGGAAAATTTGTTTAGTAAATTATCTTTCTCCAAAAATACTTAATAAATCACAATATTTCCCTACAGTGCAAGCATCTTACTGCAGGTGAGGTGTGTATGTTTACCCTGTTAGAGTTACTTCCCTTATCTACATGATAATGAATAGAAAGACTTTTTTCATCTTTCAAGGATGGTTGGAATTGGAGGTAGCATAGAGTAGTTCCTAATAATAATGTGATCAGGTAAATATTTTTAGAGAAAGAATTTTAAAAAATTTATTTTCTTTCACATATTTTAAAATTTTAGACCAACCTTCAGAATCTCCATGCAAACACTACTGTATCCATGTCCACTCCAAGTTAACAACTTTGTTAATATTAATCCCATGACAGGATAGTGTGACTGGTTGGAACATGATGCTACTTGTCTGTGGCATGATGCCCCAGTGCTAGACATAACTAAAGTGCCACACTGCAGACATCGTAGTGATATCACTGAAAAGTTGTTAAAGCTACATTAAAAATCGAACACACACACACACAAATTGGAACTCAAAATACCTCATGAGGATCTTGACTAGTTTCATCTAAGAACATGTTGAGCTGCTAGATGAGTATATTTTTTAGATATGGTGAATACTATTGCATTGCAATGATTCATTATGCAATATGGTTGCTTGGGTAAGTATCTGAAACCGACCAAAGAGTATGAAAACATTTTATACAGTATAGAAACAGCTCAATAATGCAAGCACAAACTTAGTCAATTGTGTAAAAATAGAAATACACCACTCCCTTGATAACTTGCGAACCTGCTTATAACGCGGTATCTGGCATGGCTCCCAATTTTTTTCCAAAGAAAATATATTTTAAAATGTGCTGAACGTGAAAAACATTGTGATAAGAATTGGTAAATTGGTAAATTGGACCTTGATACATAGCTCGTTTAATCATTGAAAATGGTGATTATAGCCCGTAAGAATAGAATCCATATTGTGAAATTTGCAGGTTCTAATAAGATATCACATATTATGTTAGTTGTTTGAGAGAAATAGTTGTCAGTACACCGTAAATAAACAGTCTGGTGAAACAGCGATCAATGAAAAATTCTGGTAAATGCTAACAGGTGGCAACAGAGAATGAAATAAACACCAATTAAATGTCTTGCTATGTGAAATTCACGTTCTAATCCTTTAATTTTGCTTCATTGTAAACACTATAACCGCAACATATTCTCTTCTATGAAAACATGAAAAGAGTCAATTGACTGTCACATCGAAACCCGTGAGTACTTCTTTGAGAACCTAATTACATGCCGGCTTTGTTTTGATCAACAACTTGGGGAAGTGTTTGTTGCATTAAAAAAAATCAATTAAAAGAGACCTGTGTTGTTTTATCACTTTGAATATGTCTTTTGTATCAAATCAAACAAGGGAAGTACAATTAAAAAAAATTCAAAGGCATGCCAATAGGAGCATAAGTTCTTGAGGTCATGACCGTTCTCAAAATTAATTTTATTTGACCAATCAAAAATGGTTTCATTTTTATGTACTTAACATCATTAAAGTATATAATACCAGTAATGTATCCTAATCATTTGTAAATGTGACCATGGAGAGCAAAGGAAGTAAGCGAAAGGTGTACACGGTGACTGAAAAGCTGTGCATCATAGATATGGTTCATAATGGCGAAGCGAGATCTGACATTTGCAATGAACTAAAAATTGCTGAGTCGACATTTAGAGGATGGCTTAAGGATGAGTAGAAACTTTGGGATTACTACATGATGTTGATTCAGATGATGGGATCAAATGAAAACGAGCACGGACTGCAAACAATACCGAATTAGATGATGCTGTGTATGCATGGTTAACACAGCAATGTGAACAAGGTGTTCCCATTTCTGGAACAATTCTCAAGGCCCAAGCAGCAAAAATGGAAAAAATTATGGAGAATGAATCTCATTTTAGGGCAAGCCATGGATGGCTTTGGAGATTCCAGCGCCGACATGGAATTAAACAAAATTCATTGTCGGGAGAGGTACGCTCAGCAAATCAGCTCAGAGAGATAATCCTCCGTGAAATTACACAGAGGCGGCAGAGAAATCAAAGAGTAACACAAAAAAATTAACAGATTTTTTTTCAAAGTGTGAAGTGATATTTGTCAAACGTGTCACAAACTGCAAGTATTATCGTGTTCTAATTTACGTTGTTTTAAATTTGTAGACCCATTAAATTCATGTTGGTAATGGTTAACACTTGTGAATTTATTTATTTTTTTTCATTTTGCTTCTACTGCAATCAAATCTACCTTTCGTTCGATCGACATTGTTTTTTCGAAATGAGTGTCAATCTTTTGTATTTAAAAAAGTCTACTTTGGATCAAACGATAAAACTAGAATGTATCCAATTCAACACAAAAATTAGTGACGTACACAGTGTGTGAAGTCGTATATGTGTTAAGCGAACGGAAACCATGTGGAATAATGTTTTGGTGATCTCCTCAATATACAGAAAGTTATCCTGAAATTAATGTTACTCTGTGAGGAAAAAAGTAAACAAAGTACACCGCTATGAAGAGATATTTATTCACAGTTAATCTTAGCACAATTATTAATTGAGCATTCAACACTGTAACATGCCAACCCACCCCACCCCCCTTCGCCTCTACGTCGATCCTTTTGTTAGTTTTGTTGTTTATTATAGGTCCCTCGATAACTCACGCCCTCGCTTATAACGCGGTCGATGTTTTTGGACCCTGTTGTGCGCGAGTTATCGAGGGAGTGGTGTACATGAGGATTAACTGTGATCAACAAATGTCCAAATGACCTGGACTAAGTTGTTATGGGATTAACATTTTTAAACCATTCACTTGTAATGGAAATGGATACAGTAGAGTTTGAATGGTGATGTAGATGGTTGGTTTACAGATTCAAATTACTTGTAGATAGGGATATGAGACATAAATTGTCCCAGAGAAAACCGTAGATGTTGAACATTGTATTGAACATTCTTTTACTGATAGTCCTTTATATTTCTGACACTTATCAACAGAGTAGTATGAAACTGTACTGTTAAGTGAAAAATATGTTCTTAATTTGATACCATCTAATATTACCAAATATTGCAATCCATGTGGCAGAGAATATAAAAACCAACCTTTTACATATATTCATGAAAAGCAACATGTTCATCTACACAATCAGAAATATAGTTGAGTGAACAATGAAGAAAAATGCCAATTGTTTAACAGTACTAAACTTTATATCACATAAAGTGTTTTCCAAATAATTTCTCAGCTAATTACAGCCTCCAATCAGCATTCTTGAATTAATGCCATAATAATTTCTTTGAATGGCCTGTAGTGATAAACCAATGGAATTTTGTTCAGCAAATATTATGTTAGCTGCTTGATCACAGTAGTTTCAGTTTCTTTGCTTAGAAATATCTGATTTCACTCCAGGCAAACAGAAAAGCACTAATAGTCTTAGTTTGATTACAGTAATGGCAGTGTATTTCTGTAGGTAACGTGCACCTATAGTGTAACACATAAACAGTAGGTGAACAAAAAGTGTATGTTATGTACAGAAAAATATGGTTACTTGAATTGTGTTTGTATTTTAACAAGCTATGGCAAATGTCTGGAGAGAAGTAGTTTGTGCTTTTGCTTTTTTTTAGGTCTTTTACACCCAATTCCACCCCAGGTGTTGGGACAGATTAATATGAAATATATATATATATATATATATATATATATATATATATATATATATATATATATATATATATAGATATAGATATATATATATGGACAATTCGTGCAACCTTATAATGTGGTTCCAAGCTTCAGTCTTAAAGATAAACTGCTATTAAACTGATCTTCTGAAATGTAAATAAATTTTGATTCTGAAATTCATCTGCCATTCACCAAATACACTTGTAGACCGCTCCGGTGGCCTAGTTGTTAGAGCTTCAGCCTCGGATGCGGGAGGTCGCGGGTTCAAACCCCGGCCTGGTCATACCAAAGACTTTAAAAAATGGTGCTAACAGCTGCCCCGCTTGGCACTCAGCATTAAGAGGTTAGTGTTAGGACTGGTTGGCCTGGTGTCAGGATAATGTGACTGGGTGGGACATCATGCTACATGTCTGCGGCATGATGCCCCAGTGCTAGACATCACTATAAGCTGTCACACTGCAGACATCGTAGCGATATGACTGAAAAATTGTTAAAGCTATGTTAAAAATCTAAATCACACACACACACTCAAATACACTTGTCTCACATAGATAATTTATGTACTAGTACTGTAAAGGATCCAATGTTACAATGCCTTTGTTTTTTACTTGTAGTACTGCAAAGGATCCAATGTTACAATGCCTTTGTTTTTTACTTGTAGTACTGCAAAGGATCCAATGTTACAATGCCTTTGTTTATTACTCATACTGTAAAGGATCCAATGTTACAATGCCTTTGTTTATTACTCATACTGTAAAGGATCCAATGTTACAATGCCTTTGTTTATTACTTATAGTACCGTAAAGGATCCAATGTTACAATGCCTTTGTTTTTTACTTGTAGTACTGTAATGGATCCAATGTTACAGTGCCTTTGTTTATTACTCGTAGTACTGTAAAGGATCCAATGTTATAATGCCTTTGTTTATTACTTGTAGTACTGTAAAGGATCCAGTGTTACAATGCCTTTGTTTATTACTTGTAGTTGTACCTATGTGAGATGATACTGGAGCAGGAGGGAGTGTTTGGGTATTGTGAGATTGATGAATTCCACCATGACCTAGTGGCCATCGATAGTGATATAATGTCCATGGAAATTCCAGACTACTTCAGAAGTTTCTTCCTGGTAAACTTGTCTCATGAACTATTTTCTAGCGAATTAATATTTTTTATGCATAATTCCAACATAAATTTAGATAAGTGTATATTTTGAACTTACAGATTATTTTTTTTCAAAAGGCACAAAAGAGGGAATTGGTGCTCCGTAAACCGTTGGGTCAAAGAACTACCATGACCTCGTGTTTTGTATCATGAAAATGGTGTTGTAGAGGTAAAGAAAAATTGGCCATATATTTATTAATCCATGTCTTTTTTCTAAAAGAATATTGTTCAGAATCATTAATAATTTGATTTTATGTGCAACACATGTCATGATCAGCAGAAAATGGTATATTCAAGGTAAATGAATGTTTGTGATGTAAGAAGATAATGCAACTCAGATTAAATTGATGGAAAAATATTTGAGTAACACAGTGTTCTTATGCAACTGTAATCTTACTTTAAAATTTTTTTTACAGATACATTACACAGTTTATTTGCATTAACCTGTGATTATATATCTGAGAATGTATATGCAAGTGATTGAGGAAGATGTTGACTGAAAAAATAAGGGATTAAAGATCAATTGCAATCAAATTGGAGCAGCACAAAAAGCTGTAACATTGTTCTCCATCACATACAACATTCCCTGATCACATTAACGTTAGGAACAATCCAACCCCTCTATATCCCACATAGATAAAGGGAAGAAATTCTTACCCATTACCCACTAGCGTATCTACATGGTTACCTATCAACCATTGGTTTACTTGTTGAAGCTTTCTCTGCAGTATGATATCTTGTTGAAGCTTTCTCTGCGGTATGATAAACATCATCTTCTCAGAATCCTACAAGATCATCATTACATCTACCCATCCATCAAAAGATATAGTAAAATATTAAGAATTTTCACAAAGGTCTGGTAACATTTTCTGTTAATTTCATGGATTAGTATTTTTTTTTTTTTTTTTCATGGATAGTTTTACATATTTCCACAAATGTTATGGACTTTATTTTCTGACTGGTATATATCACATGTGGTATCATTGATATGTGCAGGCTGTAATTATATACCAGAAACAATGGTTGGATTTCTCATTTGTGTTTATTGTGAGTTGTGGTTGTTTTGATTAGATTTTCAGGTTATTATATCTTGTTTTTGTTCGTGTAGTTTCCTGTAATGGAAAACAATGGTGACAGCATGTGCAAAGTGCAAAATGTTCAAGGTCAGTGAGGATGAACACAGACTTATCTTGCTTGCACTCAGTATACATAGACAGCGTCATGCAACATTGTTAGCTCCTGGTCAGAAGGGACATATTCCTTTATTGCAAAAAATGTGAAGGCAAGAGATAAAAAGGCATTGGAGTGTGACATCTTGAGTTACTACCTGAAAATGTGTATGACAATGCAGTTGCTAGTATTGGGGGAGTTTTTGCTCCTTCTTTCATTGTACCATTCAAATACTGGTTTGGATTTGTTGGGAGATTATACACCCAAACTTTGGCAGCCCAGTGGATGTAACTTCTCTTGTATGCTAGAGCATGGCCTTGGGGCCTGTTATCAGTCATATTCTCACACTGCCTTTGTTTGCTGACCAGTTCTGTTCAGGGGTCATGGCACATACTGGTCCACCATCTGATTTGATGTGGACCTTTTGAGGACTGGTATAACTGCACTTTCCATTTTGCCAGCCAGCAAGCCTTCCAACCAATGACCCAGCTGACTGTCCATCTACAGACCAGCTGCCTTTCAGTCTTCCTTCCAGCTGTCCTTTCGGTCATCTCTCCTGGTTGATGTTACTGGTGTATCCAGTAGAGAAAGACAGTGCTACACTTAAGGATAATGGTACTACTTTCATGCTGATTTGTGTGTGCAGACATGGAGGCAATGCTAGGCAGTGACAACCCTAACAGTGAGTGTGGGGAAAACCTTGTTCTCATGCCTCATTCTGATCTGACATTGGCAAGGAAAGGAACAAACTCAGTTTTAAATTGTCTGTCAAGAAATTTACCAGAATTTAACTCCAACTGCTCCATTTGCGAGCCAGGACTATAAGGTCAAAGTATCAGAAGATGTTGAGAATGAGATTAAACAGCCTCCTTTTGTCTCCTCTCTTACTATGAAAAATGTTAGCTTGATCATTGTTTATCTCTCAAGCAGAATCTATCATTTGGGATATTATAAGACGTTTGCTCTGAAAGCCTATTACCACTGTCTTTTCAGCATGCTGGTTCCACACACTTGGACAATTCCAGGTATTTTTAAGAATATTGCAGTAGTAAACATATCTGCTTTGCAGCTCTGTAAAGTCAGTCACAGGGTGTTTGATGTGGCTTCCAGGCTGGTACAGAATATGCTGGTGACATCATATATACTGGATTTGCATCATTGTGATATTCTTCACCTAAGAAACAAACTGGAAAATGAGCTTGTGTTTGAATCAACAGGCTGCATAATCAGAGTGATATATATGACAACATTCTTCCAACATCTGACTCTAATTTAATATGAGGAGATTCTTTATTCATTCATCATTACTGAAGCTTCATCATTGTTTGGCATTATACTCTTTGAAGGGTTATTTTGTCACTATTGTTTTGGGCTTGTATAGAGAGTGTGTGGAAGCACATGGCACAAAAGTTGCTTCTTCAATATTCCTTATTGCTTCCACAACATTTTCAACATCAACATTCATCAACAGAAATATGGTCAGGGGCAGTGAGATAGGCAGCCACATCACACTGAAATCCGCAGGCTTGGCAACAAACCTGTTTCAGACAGCAACAGACTCCTCAGTCTCAGAGGCAATTGAATAAAGGGTAAAGACTATCAAGGCATAGTCTTCAACCATCCCAACAACTGCCAGTGGCTTGCCACCCCACTGGTAGTGTTCATATTCACACCAAACTTCTTCATTCTTGTCCATCTTGGATCAACATTTTTTAACAGAATAAATGGGTAATCCAGTTGGTTTCAGTTGAGCTTCAGATTTAATCTGTCCACCCCCCCGCCCCACCCCCCCTTCATATGCTCCTTCTGTGACATATCAATGATCCAGTGAGGCAGAAAATTCTAAATGGAGTAGATGAATTATTTACTCCCCATGTGGTTGATGGAGAGTTCTCAATTCGAACACTCCACTGTTATATTCAAGGCTTTTTTGGTATGGAAAACCAATGGTAAACTTAGACTGGTGATAGATCTGAGTCCACTCTAAGGATAAATATCAGCAATGAAGCATTAGATGGAAACATCACAGTCAGTATGCAATTCCATCAAGAGTTTTGATTAGTCTTGATATGACAGAGATGTACTTTCATGTCCCTATTCATCCGACTTCACACTTTGCCTCCCAGGGAACAGTTTACCAGTTTGTATGCTTTTCCTTTTTTGTCTCAGTATCAGCCTTGAGCATTTATAAAGATAGAAAACTATGTCAGACATTACCTTGTTCAGTACCTCCTTGCAGACTGGTTTCAGCATATTTTGGACTTCATCATTCAAAAGCACATGTTGAGTTATGTTTTGCTGCAAGAAATGAATAAACTTATCTCACTTTTCATCTTCCTGTTCTTTCTAATGAACTGGTAGAAGTCATCTCTTATTCCCTCCCAGCATTTTGTCCATTGGGTATGAAATTTTGGACCCTCCCTAATCTTGTTCATTACACTCAGATATGAATTACACGGATTATCAATCCCTCACAATTGATCTCGAACAGAAATAGGTTTCAGCAAGAGAGTTTTTGCAACTCCTAGGCATGCCATATGCAGAGATGGATTGGATTCCTTAGAGCTGCCTTGTTATGTGCTCTCTTCAGATGGTTTTGTTGGCTCAGTGACACCTTTTTCTGGTTGTGTAGATCATAAAATTAAGATCTCACCCAAGATAAGTCATTTCCTGCATCAGTGGCAAGACAATTAATGACTTATGGCCAGATTTTCAATGGATAAGCTTAAACTGAACATTGCAGATTGTATGGAAACCAGCTGTTGCCTCACTTTACGGTAAGCAACAAATGGAATCCGGTTGAGAGGGCACTTCATATAAATATTTTAGGGAAAAGGCTGTAATTAATGCCTTTAGCTGTAGAAAGGATCACCTTTGCAGGAAGGTGGTCCTGGTAATGTCCAACATTTACATGGTGGTCATTCACTCTCTCAGTGAGGTGTTGAGGGTGGGGAAACCAAATCATGGCATGGTCCTGGCCTAGGGGTCACTGTTCCAATGCACTCAGCACAAGATTACAGTCCAGATCAGACATTCTTGGCAGAATGATTTTGTCCAATTGTCTGTCAAGAAAGGGCCAAACTCCTCGTGCCAGTTGGTCACTTCACTCGGCGACTTTTCAGCAGATTTGTATACTTTAGCGGCATCAGATGATAGATTTCTTGGCAATAAAATAGAATCACAAGCTGCCAACTTTCATCTTTATCTCCTGGTTTAGGCCGAGGATATAACTCAAGCCCTTGTGTCATGGCTGAAGTGGGTAATATTCTGAAAATCAAAAGATCAGATATGCCTCATGAAGAGTTCATCTCATTAGATTTGAGACATCTGGGTGAGTTTTGCATTAAAATGCATTATTTTGATCTGAGACATAATAGAAACCATATGCTGACATGTACAGTCAACCTTCTCTAGTTTTGATATCCAAGAACTAGCATAGCTGAGGTAAAAATTTACTCTAGTGGGTCCAGTAACTGTAGCTGAGATGACCACTTGACCAAATTGATTTCAGTGCAACCTTTTCATGGGTGTAGGTTTAGCTGTTTCACTGGTTTTCGGCCAGACTTTGTGCTCAGAAAAGCTAATTTTGTCTTCTTATCAAGGTATTGTTATCACCTGCTACATGGCCATCATTTGTATTGTCTTCATATTAGAAGACTGGTTTTACTCCTTCTTATATAGAATCCAGCCATTTTTTCTTGATGGGTTCCCATAGGAGAAGTTGTAATGCTCATCCATTTCCTCCTCCTTTTTCTTATTTTCCTAGCATTTATGTCATTGGGGAATGTATTGGATGGAGAAAGTAAATTGGTTAATTATGTTTTTTGAGAATATACCTGATCACTGTATTATTAAACCCTTGCACACCAACCCACTAATACAAGCATCCTGATTTATGTATTGCTCAGGTAAAACTGATAAACAACCAGTTGATGGGCAGCAACATAGTGGTGGTAATGGGTAAGAGTTTCTGCCCTTTGTCTATATGGGATATAGAGATGGGAAATATGTGGGGAGTTTTCTCCAAAATGAATGTGATTGGGTTAGTAGTTTTGGGGCAACATAATCTACTAAAATGTTTGCTTTCTACCTACATTTTATTGACAGGATGGAGAGCTCAGCTGGATGCATACAATAGCTACCTCCATCCAGAATATCCAGAACCTGATGGGTCCAATTCCAAACAGATATGCTATTGGCAGGGGGGCCAAGGTAATGCAAAAAATTTAATGCAAATTGCTAGTTAAGACAGTTACAGACCATAAAATGGTTAATCTTACAAAATCTGCCTTTCATTTGTATTGCATATTTGTTCCATGTTCTGTTGGCATTCCATTTGCATTCCATTCACATTTACATTTCGTACATCATCCTATGGTCTCAGAAATAAACTCAGATTCTGCATTTATCACATCCATACATACTTTACTTTGTTTTCACTTGTTTGAAGTGAAATAGAAATGCATTACTAAATTTGGGTTTCTGTTGTTGAGAGTTTTAAAGGAACAAAGCGATACTTTCATATCTGATTTTATTAAAAGCATACTTTTAATAAAATAGCAAATGCATAAAATATAAAAGACATTATTAAATTATGATAAAATATAACTGACTGAAATAAGTTTTAACATTTTTAAAGAAATATTTTAAATGTATGACATTGGCATTGGAAAATTAAAAAATCAAAAATTTTATCGTTGTACAAAATGGCAGTGGGCTTTATTCATATAATTTTGTTAATATACGAAGTAGCAACTTAAATTCTAGATATTGTAATAATAATGCATTTAGTTCAATAACATTAAAAAGCAATGAGAAAGAGTGTAATATAGAAAAGCAGTAGGAAAGAGAGTAAGAATGTTATTTTAAGTTGACCATATATTGAATCTCCATGTTTGCTGTTAGTATGTTTTCTTTTCTGATAAAAACATCTTTATATTAGAATTAATATCACACTTGAAAATCTAATGTATAGAACATAATGCAAATGTCAACTCTGCTTAGAAAGTTGTAATGATTCATACTGTTCCCAACTTGTCGTGTTTTCTTTCCTGTCCAATTTGACTTTGATACATTTTTCTAATGCATAGTAATCTGTACAGAAATGTTTAAAACCATATTATGTTGGTATATGTCTTTTCATCTTACATGAATACATAAAGTATTTGGTTAGAAGAAGCAAGGTTTTTCATATAATTGCCCTACATTTTTGTCTGTTTCTCCAGATAAAAATATTTTAGCACTTGGAGTAATAACTATTCTCAATGCAGCTCGATCTCTTTGGGAAACAAAACCTGCTAACCACAATACTGTTTCCGGTGAACTGTAACAGAGAGTACATTTATTAGTATCATAAGCATGTATTGTATACAGAAAAATGAATTTACTGGTAAAATGCCATGTATAATACAATATAGAAACCACCTTAGTTTTGTTTCCTTCTAGTAAAGTTGCAATTTTCTTGCCACTGTTTTTAAATGATTGATGAAACATTAAAGTTCAGAAGTAATTTGCTAAAGTTTTTAACCCTTACTACTATGAAGAATAATTTCTGATAGGTCTGGGATGAAAGGCCTGGCATTCATTCTTATATCCAATTTTAAATTCTAAATAATAATTTTATTATCTGAATGACATATTGAAAGGCAAGAAAATTTGCATTGATACTATCTCGATTTTGTTTTAAATCTCTAAAATTCAAGAAACTTTCATGACATGTAAACATATCAATAATATATGTAACATTATGATTGAATCATTTTTTAAAAAATCAATTCCCATATAACATTTAAATTAGGAAAATAAGAACTTCACTACCTCTGAAATACAGCTTTCTCGAAAAGATGAACAATTCCCTGTTTGTACCATATAAACAAGGGAAAGAAACTCTTATTCATTAGCTCCCCTTTACCACCTCCAGGTGGTGCTAGTTTTATTGTTGTTTTGGGCTTAATGTCATTTTTCAGCACATGATAGGCTGTACATGGCAGCCAGTATATATGGCGAAGGAAGAACTCTGGGAAAACCCCAGGAAGAACCATTGACCCATGGGAAGTTACTAGCAAGCTTTCTTACATGCCACTTTGGTCAAGCATGAGAATTTAATCCACTTGGACAGAATTGAGAGTGATCTGTAAAGGTGAGTGCCTTAGACCACTTGGCCACTTGGGGCCCAACAGTGCCAGTTTAGTTAGTGGCGAATGGGACCCCAAGGAATTACATCACATATGCTTTCTGGTGAGTGTGTGTGTGTGTGTGATTTAGATTTTTAACATAGCTTTAACAATTTTTCAGTGATATCACTATGATGTCTGCAGTGTGACAGCTTATAGTGGTGTTTATCACTGGGGCATCATGCCGCAGACATGTAGCATGATGTCCCACCCAGTTACATTATCCTGACACCAGGCCAACCAGTCCTAACACTAACCTCTTAACGCTGAGCGCCAAGCGAGGCAGCTGTTAGTACCATTTTTGAAAGTCTTTGGTATGACTCGGCCTGGGTTTGAACCTGCGACCTCCCACATCCGAGGCAGACGCTCTACCACAAGGCCACCGGAGCGGTCCATATGCTTTCTGGAATGAGGGCTATAAACATCACTTCATTTTTGGAAGGATCATCTCTTTGTGAATGTAGTCCTTATCATGTAAGACAGTGTAGTAGTGGTGACCTACCTTCGTCAAGGGAGGGGGGACAGATCACTCGACCTGTTCATTCTAAATATAACCATCCAGTTCAAACACACTCTCATCATGCACAGTGTACTAGTTGACTCCCAGTCATAAAGATGCCAGATGCTTCATACAGAGTGGTCCACTCTTCAATCAGTCTTTCATTGGATTTGTGCTCTCAGGGGACTGTAAATGGTGGGCCTTCTTGCAACTCCTGTCCTAGACAAGAAGCCTGGGCCATGGATGCACTATCAATCAGTTGAGATAGGTTTGGGGCCTTGGGCAAAACCCACCTCAAATCCCCATGGTCTTGTTACTGAAAATATAGACATTGACATGGCAGCAAAGTGATCCTGATGGCACCTCTCAGGTGGGACAAATCTTGGGTCAGTGATCAACTTGATGTATCAGTAGAGGTTCCTTGAAATATCCCATTGTAGCTGAACCTGCTCAAATAGCCACCATTTCAGGTATTTGACCCCTGCCAGAAAAGGCTTCTTCACACCTGGCTCATCCAAAGAAAGGAATTTCAACCTTTGATTGTGGAAAGGATCTTGAGAGCTTGGAGGTCCTCAAGTTACTTTATTCTCTTCAACTAATTTCAATTAATACTACTGGATGTAATATTCTTTTCCCACAATTTAGAGTGAGATTGTTGAAAGTGAAAATATTCCACCCATTCCCCTCCAAAAACATAATGGACTCTCCTGGAATTTAATGCAAAAAAGGAGAAGAATTTCTGAACCAAGTCTAATCTGCAGATTACTGTTATTTTATACTATTATTTTGATCTAAGCCTAGTGAGCCATACCTGGTTCTTGTAAAATTTATTTCATATACCCCTTGATAATTATCTATTTTTTGGAATAGAGTCAAGAGTTAAGACCTGTTCAAAATATTTCCAATGATAATACCATGCCATGATGTTCGGCAATATATGGGATTTACTTTGTCCATCTGTGTCTGCAGATCGTCCATATTACCTATTCATGATAAAGCTTCACTTATTAAAATTAAACCTATACTGTCTCTGAATTTGGGATGAGTACTATAAATAGATATGAGCTACTCCTTTTATTATTTTATTTTAAGATAGAGATAGTTACATTGTAAACGTTCAATCGCTAACACTTTGAGATGACCTTCTTGCCCCCATTACCTAACAACAGCAAACTAACTGCTTTATCCACTTTTCTATAAGTGTGTCTTAAAACTGCTATACTTAAATGAGATTGCATTACTTTTCTATAAGTGTGTCTTAAAACTGCTATACTTAAATGAGATTGCATTACTTTTCTATAAGTGTGTCTTAAAACTGCTATAATTAAATGAGATTGCATTACTTTGTATTCAAGAGGAAACACTTACCTTGGTTAAAGTTTGGCCATCTAAAATGCCTTTAAGCCTTATTAGATTGAAAGTGAGCTTGATTAAAACTTTGTTTTTGACATTTCGAATCGAACGAAGACAATGAAAGCAAAGTTATTCTTTTGAAAATGTATGCAGTACAATCCCTTTAACTGTGGTAGCCAATCACACATTAGCTTTGTGTCATTATATCACCTGGCGTCGCTTAGGCATGATTTAATTTGCAGTGTCCAATGACAGGTGATACAAGCGGCAGGGCAGTAATGCACCCTTAAATTAAGTTAAAATTAGCTGTGTCTTTACAGACAGATTTGTGTGTGTGTGTGTGTGTGTGTGTGTGTGTGTGTGTGTGTGTGTGTGTGTGTGTGTGTGTGTGTGTGTGTGTGTGTGTGTGTGTGTGATATGAATTTTTAATGTAGCTTTAACAATTTTTCAGTCATATCACTACCATGTCTGCAGCGTGGCAGTTTATAGTGATGTCTAGCAGTGGGGCATCATGCCACAGACATGTAGCATTATGTCCCACCCAGTCACATTATCCTGATACCAGGCCAACCAGTCCTAAAACTAACCTCTTAATGTTGAGCACATAGCAAGGCAGCTGTTAGTACCAATTTTATGAGTTTTTGGTACAACTTGGCCAGGGTTCGAACCCGCAGTCTACTGCATCTGAGGTGGATGCTCTAACCACTAGCCCACCAGAGCGGTATCTTTTAGGGTGGACAAATCTGCTCCATGCCTGTAAGTGCTGGTTAGGGATATCATTACAGACACCCAGCAGCAGCACATTTGGAGGGCGATGACCAGGATTGCTAGGGTCATTTACCAGGGCTACTCACCACACCATGGCCAACTCTTTAATGGGTTCAGCTAGTCTGCTCTTGATACGAATCGTCGCATGTATGTGATCCACGTCGCTCCTACTTAATCATACACACCATTTCCGGATGACCCTGTTCGTGTCACTGATTGCTTTGGAGAAAGAATAGAGGAAGTCTGGAGACAGGCAGCTCAGGAACTGCCCCTCCACCTCGCCACTCAACCCACATGGGCATTTGGAACAACTCAGTCCCCATCAGTGTGAAGGGATGTTCGGGAGACTCAAGACAGGGGATCTTCTTAAACACACAGCACCATCATAGATTCCTAGGATGCAGTTGTACACTGGCAGGATGAAACCGATTTCTGAGCTCGCTGGACCTCCCAATTCCCCCAGAAAGGGGTGGGGCTGATCCAGGTCATTTGGAGGGGCTTCGGGTTTCGTTCGTCAACAATCCCCTCCCCCTCTTCACAAATACACTGCTGAATTCTGAGATAGATGCCTTTCTTCAACAGGAGATACAACCACTCATAACAAAACAAAAAGGCACAGGAGCTTGTGCAATGGCCACAATCCCCATCGTTTTACTCGAGGCTGTTTCTTATTTGGAATGCAAACAGCAGGTTAAGGCCCACCATCAACTGGAGTTGCCTCACCCAATTCAAAATAGAGGTGGCGAGATCAATTCATTTTGCTTACCACCACAGCATTTATCAATTCACCATTCTTCACTTTGGCCTCAGAATCAACCCCTGGTCTTTCACTCAGACAACGGATCGGTCGTCTCCCTGTTCCAGCCGACATCATCTACATCGATGGTAGTGCACCTGGGTGGTATCCTGTAGATACAAATAGAAAGTTCTATCCAAGGCACCATCTGGGTATGGAGTTCTTAATAAACGGAAATCTGACAGGACCCCTTGCATTCGCATTACCAGAATTGTTGAGCTCGTCAAGTCCATTTCCAACAGGACTTGGATTTCAGCAGGAGAGTTCTTGTAGCTCCTCAGATTATTATACAGTAGCTGACTTGATCCTGCTTGGCCATCCCTTTCTGTGGGCCTTGCAACACATTGGCACTCCATTTTATGTCCTCTTTATCAAACAGTCATGATCACACCTGAGATTCAATCATTCCCATGTCAGTGGGGCAATCTAGGTCGACTGACCAAATGAATCCCACTGAACAAGCTCCGGGTGGAAATAACAGTAGATACTGCTGCCAGTGCACACGGTGGAGGTGCCCACCTGTTGCTGACCTTCACTACCATCAGCGACACCTGGGAGACGAGAATGGCCTCTACACATCAACATCCTAGAAATGAAGGCTCTCATGAATACCTTTCATATCTGAAAAGATCAACTTTGAGGGGATAATGGTCCTCATTTGGCTGGACAACTCTGTGGTGCCAACTATCTCTTCAAACAGGGAGGCAACAAATCATTTGACCTGTGTGTTCTGATTTGGCATTTTATACGTGGGTGCAGCAATCTCTATATCAACATACAAATCACACACATTCCCGGCAGCATCAGTGTCTTCGCCAAGAATCAATCTAGAGGTGATCATGTCCTTCACATAGAAAGGCTCCTCCATCAATTGGGCTTCACTCAGATTTGCGCACGTTGAGGGCATCCAATGATCGACCTCATGGTGAAGAGCTGGAATCAGAAGCTACCCACCTTCATCTCTCCAGTTCCAGACCTAAAAGCTTGGACCATGGATGCAGTGTCAATCATTTAGGAGGGGTTGTGGGCCTTTGCCTCCCCTCCCATGGTGCTGATACTGAAAATAACCCAGACATTACGTGGTCAGAATGGCAAGATGATTCTGAAAGCCCCCTTCCAATGGGACAAGCCCTGGCTCACCGATCTACTCTTCTAGCCATAGTACACCTGGGAAGATTATGGCCAACCTGAAATTTCTCCAGCATCCACGGTCATGGGTGGTCTTTCCCTGCCAGGACCGCCCTCTTCATCAACACGCTCAGCTCTTACCAGGACAGTCTTATGAGTCAATCACATCAAACCTTTGATTGTGGAGAGAATTTTGAGAGTAAGCAGACCCTACATTCTGATGGCTCATGCGGGACAGTGACATACTTTTAAGGACTACCAATTACATCGTCCCTATGTGTACCTATATCCCTCAACTTGCCGACTTTACTCTGGCTTTTTGAGGAGAAACAGTTGTGCCCCAATTGCTACCAAAGGATACTGCCCCATGATCATGGCAATCATGTTTTGGGTGGGATAGAGACCGATTGGTTCTTTTAGATCAGTCAACCAACATCCCTCATTTTGTCTCCAAATAGATCTAATCCTGAGTTTTAACATGGCTGAGTTTGAATGGTGGTTCTCATGACACCATCGGGCTTTGTAGTCCAAGATAGGTTACCATTCATTGTAAGTCGAAGAGTCGTCACTTGCTCACCTTCTTCCATACCTAGGTCAAGAACAGCAGCCAAGCAAGATCCTGTTTATGCTCTCAAGCACTAACTTGAAGTGCACAGAGACAACTTGTGCAAAATGCTTATTCATCCCTGTGTGAGCCGGACCACAGGCTATCACCCTTCAAGTCCTTTCTTTGGGGCTGAAGTAGGTCATACAGTTGGTGTACTCTGATGTCTTATCAGATCAGAGTTGCCTACGGAGCTTACTGCTCCAAAGTTTCAAGCAATCTCTGTGAGTCAGAAGACAGGATATCATACTTCAACCAATTTCTTTGTAGCTGAAGTGGTTCGTATAGTTGGTGTACTCTAACATCTCACCAGATCACAGTAACCTCACACAGATTACTGCTCAGAAGTTTCGAGCAATCTCTGGGAACCTTGCATTTGAAAGCAAAATTCTGACCTGAGATATAATAGAAGCTATAGGCTGGCACGCAGAACCAACCTTCTCAAGCCTCCATTTCAGAGAATTGGCATTGCAGAGGCAACCTAGAATCTGGTGGGTCCAGTGGCAGCAGCATAGATGGCCACCAAACCCAACTGGAGCAATCAACACAAACTGTTAGCTGGATTCGTTGGCAAAATTTCTGTAGGTAAGAAGATTTCAATAATCATCATCTTAACCATATGTTAGGGTTAGGGTCACATGTCAAGTGAACCCAGACTGTATTGCTTATGTAGTTAGGAGAATGGGTTATCATTTGCATGGGGAATTCAACCATTCTTGCCTGGTAGGATACCTGAGGTAGGGATTGAATGCTCAGCATCCCCTCCTTGTATTACTAATTCTCTTAATGTAATGTGGATGGGGAACATATTTGAAAGAGAAAGCAAATTTTTAAGTAAATTATGTTTCTGAGAATACTTACCCAATCACATTACTTAAAAACCCTCCCAACCACCCTAGCCATGTGAGCATCCTCATCAGTATCTCGCCCAGCTAAAATCTGGCAACACCTGGTGGTATCAAGGGGAGGTAATGGGCAAGAGTTATTGCCCTTTGTCTATTGATATAGAGAGGAAAAGTTGAAATTTTCGTCTTTTAATAGGGCTGGATTCGTGAGGTAGCAGGCTAATATTCTTAACATAATAAGGATGGGTAAATATTCTTGGAGTAACATAATTTACATAAAAATTTGCTTTCTACATCTAACAAACTGCATGGGTGTAGATCTACTGGAGCATTAGACAGATTTTGGTCTGTGCAGTTTGCAGTTGGACTCAACTTACATGCAGGCGTATAGAGTATATTTACATTATATATTTGTATGGGATTATTAACTTTTAGAATCAGTTTATATCTGTTTCTATTTTTTTTCACAAATGCAAATCCTGTGTACTTCAGTTAAAGCAGTAATGGATCACTCAGATATATTGACAGCTCAGATGGCCTGAGCGGTTATAGCATCCACCTCAGATGCATAGTAGTTCACGAGTTTGAACCCAGCCAAGTCATACCACAGACTCATAAAAATGGTACTAGCAGCTGCCTTGCTTGTCACTCAGTATTAAGAGGTTAATGTTAGGACTGGTCAGCCTGGTGTCAGGATAATGTAACTGGGTGGGACATGATTCTACATGTCTTTGGCATGATGCCCCAGTGCTAGTCATTATTAAAAACTGCCACACTGCAGACATTGTAGCGATATGACTAAAATCATTAAAGCTACATTTAAAATCTAAATCTCACACATACACTCGGATATATCATTCATTAAATAGTCACACATGCAGAAATGTGTTCATTATTTTATCATACTTATATGTATGTAATCAATCATTCCTTTGGTCACTTACCAGTGTGATTTATTCTTCATGTTATGCTTTTTGAGGTTTAGAAATGAAAATCTTACAATATGGCATTGAATTGAAGCAATCACTATGTGCACTAATTAACAATTTAGGGTTGATGCTTTATAAAATACTGAAATCAAGAATCATTGATACAAAGCAAGCTTAGTTTTAATTGTCTGTTTTTGATTACATCAAATCTTCTGTATTTTTTGCTACAGAGATTAAATCTGGTCACTATGGTTATATAGAACTGCTGTAAATATTTTTATCATTTCACCACTGTCAAATAATGAAAAATGGAGCAGTTTTCAGTTCCTTTAGCTTTAAACAAGATTTATTTGACTTTCTTCAATTACAGATGTGCTTTGAACTGCTGAAAAAGCTGGAGGGAGACAAATTAGTGGAGCCAGATTATTCAAAATCTGAAATAGGACATTTGATTTTGTTTGACAGAGGTAAATGCCAGTGTAATGGCTATACAGCTATGTCAGATTCATTTTAAATGAATTTTAGCTTTCTGGGCCTTATGGCCATGTGAGCTTATGGTATGGCCATGCCTCCAGCGTGAGTTGTCTATCATGCATTATTCATCAAAATTGCTATTTTGGACTCCTTTATTTAAAAAAAAAACACCGGGCCAATCTCTCATTCAATATGAACACCATTACTGAAAATAGAAAAGCCTGTGATAAAAAAGTAACTTCTTCACAACAACTGCTGAACAGAATTTGACCTATATAAACAAAAATTATCCTGGCTGTTGGTTTATACAGATTATGCCACTCTGATGTCAAATATCACAATCATTACTAAAAATAGACAGATTTAAATGGATTCATTTAAAAAAACACTTGGCAGAATTTGACAAAATTTGACAGAAATCTTCCTGGCACAAAAGGCCTTTCAGTTTATAAATGTTGCCAATTTGCCATCAGCTATGGCAGTTGTTGCTAAAAATGGGGAAAAAACCCTTTCATTGACTTCACTGAAACAATAAAATTGAATAAGTCTTCAATGATTATGCAAATGATACTGATGCACCCTCAAATATGGCCACCAATACCAAAATGGAAAATTCTTGAAATGTCATGCTCCAGAAACCAGAATGTGACCAAGTTGACAGAAAGCATGCAGGTATAAAGGCTCTTATGTTTGTACAAATGATGCAAATCTTTGTTTAATTATGACTGCTGTTAAAAATATTATAAGAAATTTACATTTATGAAAATGATGCTTATCCACTGTCAAATATGGCCACTTTTTCTAATAATAGAACAGATTTTACATTATCTAAAAATTCTGGATAACAGAATCTGATCAACTTTCACAGAAAGAACCCTGGCATAGTAGCTATTTAGAATAGGCTAAATGATACTAATGTGCCATCAAATATGGCTGAAGATATAAAGGTACAGAAACATTGAAACATTTGTTTTCATGACATATACAGTCACCAGTATTGAAAGAAATTTTCAACAGAAAGCATGCTATTGACTCAGAATCTTTGTCCAACTGCTTTTGTATTTTTGGTATTGGGCAGATATCAGTCAGGCGAGCCATCTTACTTGTTATGTACTCTAGTTTATATACCTAACTGTACACCATGGTGTATATCAGTATGTCCCCTATTTAACTGATGCTCATTGAGTATAAAGAAATATAAAATTGATTAAAGTTAAATTATGCAGATTTATATTAATTTAGTTGAAATTTAAACTTTCTTTATCAATATATGATGGAGTTTTTGCTCAGTGAGAATATTTGGATGGATTAATATAATATTTGATATGATTGATTTATTAGTGTAGTTCAATGTTTAGATGACCAGTGACATTTAAAAATGATATTAACAGCTGCCTCGCTAGGTATTCAACATTAAGAGGTTTGTGTTAGGACTGGTCAGCCTGGTGTCAGAATAATTTGACTGGGCGGGACATGATTCTAAATGTCTCTGGCATGATGCCCCAGTGCTAGACAACACTATAAACTGCCACACTGCAGACATGATAGCAATATGACTGAAACATTTTTAAAGCTATGTTAAAAATCCTATCACACACACACACACACACACACACACACACACACACACACACACACACACACACACACACACACACACACACACACACACACACACTGTTTAGATGGACTACTGTCATATTTAATATTATTGATTTATTTTGTAGTTTGAGTTTCAGTAGTTGTTTGCAAGATTTAAAATAGATAGAATTACAATTTGTATACCTATAGTCT